>AJFL01000010.1:0-132928 GCA_000467735.1 Rhytidhysteron rufulum CBS 306.38
AAAAAAAAAAAAAAAAAGGACAGAGCGCTGGAAGCCAATCTATATTTTTCGGGAGGCTGCGTTGTCCATCCGCGCACCCTGGGAAAAGCATGGAAGAGAGAGATGAGGATAAGCGGTTGGCAGTGCAGCGTCCAAGCGACTTCAGCGGGGCGGCTGGCGTCAGGGGAAGCAAGCCATCTCAGCCAATCAGAGGCGCCGGAGCGGTGGGATAAGCAATTGTTTCAGTTTCATCCTTGATCTCCAGGGCTGCGGCAATCAGCCGTTGCTTGCCTGCCTGCTTGCCTCTTCCTCGGCCAACCAACCCCAGCTTGTCCTCCCTCCTCCACAAGCGCAATGGCCCACCAGGCGTCCAGGCGAATTACTGCTGCCATACCACCATACCATACTTCTCACACCCCATATAGTATATATAGCAGGGCCCTGTGCTCCCTTCTATATTAACAGCCTGCCCCCTCCCCCCCTCCATCTAAATAATATCTCAAAACCCGGTCTCGTCGTCCCGGCCAGCCTCCGTAGATCCCCCGCCCACATTCCTCTGCCCAATAGACGCCCTGCTGGGTCCCGGCCTCATTGCCGCTTTCATTTGCAATTCACCTGCCGGCTGCATTCCTTGAAGAATTTCGCTCTTCACTTGCCAAATTGCCCCCAGCCTCAGTCACAGGTCCGGGGTTAAATTCGCATTGTTCCCGCGTGCTGGTCGTCACGCATTCATTACACTCTAGCTGTCACTGGCTTCGGCTACCCGTGTATATATAACCCTCTTCTATTGTCTCGCTCCATTTCTTCTTCCTCCAACGCATCTCGCTTGATACCCTTTCATTTCCTCTTTTTGTTTGGGCATTTTTGGAAAAGCATCAAGAAGCATTCGCTATCATGCCAAAATACAGCATCTGTTTCGCCGCGCTGGCCGCGGTCGCGTCGGCTACAAATCTCTACGTATCTTCCTACGCCGGCACTGTCACGAGCCTATCTCTATCCACCTCCGACAACAAGACCTACTCCTTGACCAACACCTCCGTGAGCACCGGCTGCGGCGGTAGTCCAGCTTGGCTACAACTCGACAAGCCCAATGGCATTCTCTACTGCATAGATGAAGGCAACACCGCTCCCAATGGCTCCGTCAACACTCTGAAGACCTCAGCAAATGGCACTTTGTCCACAATCTCCGAACAACTCACCTTCCAAGGTGGCGTTTCCAGCGTCTTCTACAACTCTGACAGCAACAAGAGCGCAGTCGCTGTAGCTCATTAGTAAGTCCAACCCCAATAACGACACATTCTCTTCTACGACACAAGCATACTAACCAATCCCCCCCCAGCGGCGGCCACGCAGTAACAACCTGGCTCCGCACCCCAAGCGGCTCTCTCACCCCCCTCGAAAACCACACCTTCACCATCGACAAAATCGGCCCCGACCCAACCCGCCAAGACAACGCCTACGAACACCAAGCCATCACCGACCCTACCGGAAAATACCTCCTCTTCCCCGACCTAGGCGCCGACAAAGTGCGAGTCTTCTCCTTCGACTCCACCACCTCCCTCCTCAAAGAGCAAGAATCCCTAACCGCCAAACCCGGCTCCGGCCCCCGCCACGCCGTATTCTGGTCACCATCAAGCAGCTCCGGTTCCGCTGCCAGCAACGTAACCTACATGTTCCTGATCCACGAGCTCGACAACACTATCACCAGCTACGCAGTCAGCTACCCCACCACCGGCGGCCTCTCCTTCAAAGAAGTCCAAACCGTAACCACCTTCGGTAACGCCACCATCCCCGTCGGTGCCGCGGCTGCTGAAATCTCCCTCTCCCCTGATAACCAATTCATCATTTCCTCAAACCGAAACGACACCTCCTTCGACATCCAGAACCCAGACTCCTCAAACTCCACAGCTATCAAATCTGACTCTTTAACCGTATGGCGTCCCACCGCTTCCGGAAACTTGGAATTCATCCAACTCGCCCCTGCTGGTGGAAGCTTTCCCCGTCATTTCAGTATCAATAAGGCGGGTACGCTGGTTAGTGTTGCTTTGCAGAGGAGCTTCCAGGTCGTGATTTATAGCCGCGATGTCAAGACTGGGAAGTTGGGTGATGTGGTTGCCAGTGCTAATGTTCCTGGTGGAGAGCTTACTGCTGTTATTTGGGATGAGTAGGCAGATGGTTCTTGGTGAGAGGGGGTGTTATGACTGATTGATACCCTGGTTTATGAATCTTTTGGGATGATAGAAAAGATTCTGATTCTTCTTCTCTTCTTGACTTTTTTTCTCTTCAACTTCATATTTTGATAGCGGGATTACAGATAAGATTGATCGATTGATGCAATATGAATGAAAAAAAAATTCTAAACAATGTTCTTTTCTATAGATACCCGATGTGCAATCCACGATCCACCCCACTAACTCATCCATACTCAATCCACTACGCCTACAAACTAGAGCCTCACCCATATCAAGCACCCACTTCCCCCACCCCCTCCGAAACCCTCTCAACCCCCTTATCCCACGTATCCACATACCTAACCGCCCAATCCCCGGCAACCTCTTCATCCCCCCTCAACTTCGCAATCAATGCCTTCTTAACCAGCACCTCACACTCCCCTTCCTTCGCCTCCCCGCGCTTCCACAGCACCCCCGCCCTATCAAAATAAAACTCCGCTCTAGCCACCAACTTAGCCCTCTTACGTCCCATCTCGCCTCCTTGAGACACGTCTAGCAATCCCGCCATACCCATGCACGCGTCACCTTGAAGTGAGTAGAGTGATGCGCAGAGCTCGAAGGCATAGGATTCGAGGGCTTGGGGGATAATGGCGTCGAGTAATCTGGATGCTGCGGGGAATTCGCCGAGGCTGAGGAGGATGTTGCTGAGTGCGGCAACAGCTTCCCAGAGACAGGGCATAAGGCGAGCACGATATGCGATGCTAGCGGCTCGTAGTGCGACGCTGAAGCCGCGTTCCGGTTTCCCGGCTTTAGACCAGAGGTTTGCCGTAGCGAGGAGGATAGAGACACGTTGATAGAGGTCTGCCGTTGGGTCTTCTTTGAGGGCTTCAGAGAGGTCGGTTAGGGCTGTGTAGGCGGTTGGGAAATCGCCTGTTAGGATGTGGTGATCAATTTGAGAGAGCGAGATGAGGAAGGTGAGTTCCGGGTCTAGGGAAGGGGACGGTTGGAGGTTGGCTAGGAGGTGTGAGGAGGCGGGGAGGTCGGTACTATGAATTATATCAGTATTACATAGATATGAATGGGGATACGAGTGCTTACCGTTTCAGAGCGCGCTTTAGTTTGATAAAGCCGGTGCAGCTATAAATGTACTGGTGAAATTTGAGGGTGCGGTGGTTGGAGGGGTCCATAGCGACCAGGTCTTGGAGAACAGTGAGGGCTTCATCGTAGCGACCCACTTGGGCTGCCTACAGTCTGGGTTAGATGTTGTTGGTGGTAGGAGCGACGAGACTTACGGCAAATGCACAGCGGCACACGGCTCTAATTCTCTCTTCCTTGGAAGAGTTTGGTTCGTAGCAATGGAGAAGGAGTTCGCAGTAAATACTTGATAAATGTATTATGCCTACAATGTTCGAATTAGTTACTATCTTTGAAAAGAAGGCTTCCAAGGCTTACCTAGTCTAGAATATAAACTAGACTGCATAAGCATCTGGCCACCGTAGTTGCTGATATTCTCTCGAATATTCAGATGAGAGGCCTGATAGATATATTCAAACGCCCGTGGAATGGATTCTCCCTAGAGATCAATCAGCATGAAGCACTCTAAAATAGAATGAGACAAATTGCTTACCGTTGACAAGCTCAACTTCGCTTCATTGAGCAAGGTTGAGCTAAGGAGACTGTACATCTTCAGTTCTTTCGCCTTACTCTTCAAGAACGTGAGTCCATCTTTCTCGGAGCCAAGCATACCCATGTATCCAGCTCCTTTCATCTGCTTTGGGTATGCCTTGCTTATGTGGTTTAGCCAGCTAAGACTAAAATTTAAGCAACTCATGTCTTGATTCTCCCTAGCGGTGGAGATTGTCTCATTGATGGCGGCAATTGCTTCATTAAAACAGCCAAAGTCGGCTTGAACAATAGCCATGTGTAGTAAAGCATATTGATAGTGAATCTTCTCTCGTATTTGCATGGCATAGTCGTAGTATCGATGAAGGTTGTCAAACGATGAAGTGTAATCACCGGCCTTCCATGCATCGAGGAATCTGAATATATTGTCAGCTTCATATCTAAAGTGCAAAAATGGCCATACTAACCGTACTAAATGGCTTTGCCTTAATATTGTACCAGAGGGTGATAACAAGTCTCGCAGCTGAGTTTTGACCTCATCTGGCAACCGACAACCTTGTCCTGGTGTTTGTTAGTATATGTGTTTTGTGCATGCAACCATCTTTGCTTACGCTGGAGCTGATCAATGTGCATATCTAGCATACGATCCAAACCATCTACACTGACCATGTCCTCTGGAGAATCCGCCTCATCGAGATGACCATAAGCGACTTCAAAGAGCGGATCCCCAGGTTGCATGCCCATACCAATGGCATTAACATCAATCCCTGAACCTGCAACACCGGCAATACGTCTATTCCACTGGGCCGTTGGCGCACGGTAGTTGATAAAGGCGTACCACAGCTTCATTGCATCATGGAATTGTAGTCTGGTAAATTCCAGTCGAGCCCTGCGAATGAATGCTCCAAGAGGCGAGGTGCGAGAGAGGCATACTTCATCTGGAAGACGTGCCATGCCTTCGGATTCTTCTCGAGTCCGTGCAAGAAGATCACCCATATCATTGAAGAGATCGTGGAGGCTGTCGAAAGAATTTATCTCCCACATCCTCTTCAGGAATACATCTAGGAGTGTCCTGCCGGGCATACTCGACGGGAAGATATTGAGGATCTCATCGAAGTCTTGGATAGGAAAAGCCACTTCTTGTAGTGTTGGAGGCTGTCGAGACCGAGCATTGGATGAAGAAGGGGGGGTGGTATGAGAGATTATGAAAGACAGAATAGGTATGGTAGCAACAGCGGTGATAGCCGGATCGCAGTAGAGATTGACCAGAACCAATAAACTGATCTTTTGAGGAGTGAGGTATCTAGACATTGTTCTGACTGGGTGGAATGAGAAGAGTTAAAGAGAGATTTCTTCCGTTAACCTTTTTATGGTTGGTTCATGACGGTTCAAAGCTTGTCGTAGAAGGTGGGATGAGGCTTGCAGACCATCTGCGACGTGAGACTACGATACCTGGCCCTTGGGAGTTGAAAGAGCACGATCCAGTTACAAGCCTGCTATCTCATATAGTCAAATGCTTCGTTTGTGGGATCGTAATGTTGTAAATATTTCGTTACACTTGTGGTTGTTGTGGTTGTTGCAAAGGTTGCGGTTCGCGCTTCGCGTCTCGCGAAAGCTTTGCATCAATAAATCCAGAATAGGAAATTTACTATTCTTCAATCAATCCGCCCCTGAAGCTATCATGAAGCGAATGAATGCAAAGGTAGTGGAATCTAGATTTTCAAGTTATCTTAAGGCATCTAATTGAACTATAAACACCGCATGTGTAGTATGTCATCATGAAAATATACACGAATATACAGAGCTATCAAGAAGCCCTCAAAAGCGTACTATCTACGCGCTTATCCCCGAACGCCATAATGCCAGATGCCCGCTTTTAGATCAAAATCTTCTCCGGCTCCTGAGGCCCTTGTTTGACAGGTTTTTCGAATACGTTCTTCCGCACAGGCCGGCCCGAAATCTCACCCTTCACAGACCGCAGAATCTCATCATCCTTCCTAGCATTTGTAGCCCATATCTTTGCAATGCTCAGATCATATGGCCCGGGTATCCGATCAATTAATCCAATGCCAACTGTTCGCACCTTTTGTGTCAACATTTCCCGCTGGGGCTCCACCACCTGTCCATGGTTTGTCCGCACAAACTCGTTCCACCCGATCAAGATTGTTTCCCACTCGCCCGGCGTCTTTGAATATAACCGATGTTGGTGAATGTCTGTAGGCACAATGGATTCCGTCTGGATGTTCACAAAGTATTTGCGCCCATCTGACTTGAAATGAATCGCCAAGTATTGGTACGGATCAACATCCCATAATGACTTTCCAAATAAGGTGAAACGACGGTCCAATGTTCTCCAAGCTGCATAGCCAGTTCTTGTTACCCGCGGATTGTTCGGTGGCAGCTTTGTAGATATGCTTCCGTGAAACCGGGCATGCGCTGGTTCTGATGCAGTAATTGGATGATAATCTAGGTTCGCCTGGGAGAAGCCACCGAGTTCTTTATCGCATAATGTCTTGCAAGATTCTATGGATTCGGGTTGATCGAAATATATGAGAGGGAATTGTTTGTTTGGTGATGATAGGCCTTCCAAGTTGATAGCTGTGGAAGCTGCGCGTTAATAGATCGCTAGAGCTATGGGAGGGGTCACCCGAAATCGAACTGACCGATTTTGGAGAGACGTTTAAACTCATCTATGCTTCGCCTGAAGAAGCCAGGCGCGAGGCATCGTGGTGAAGGCCGCATTATGTTGTGAATTTCAATTCAATTACAAAATGGTCCAGCTCGATGAAGGTCGAGGGAAAGGTCGCCCAAGCGTCAAACCACCCACCATGCGCCAAGCTTTTCGAATGCATGACGCAGAACGCGGCCTTTTGCGCTAGGCCTGTTCCGAAAAGTTACTTCAGAATTTCTGGACTCACTCGACAACATCGCCATCCTTTCGCCTCTTCGCCCATACGCCGAGTCGCCCATCCCTCTCGCTGTTTATAGCACTATTACACTGCAAATTTTATTCGACTCTTCTTACAGCTCCTCCCTTCCCCAGTCTTCTCTCAACCTCCGTAGATGACCCTCGACCAGTCGCCCAAACCCGGCCAGGTCCGCAACGGTCCCGCGCCATACCAGCAATCAATTTTGGTGCAGTCGAGAGAGACTGGAGAAGCAATTCCACAAAAACAACCAGATGGGTCGATAGTAGCGAGGCAATCGCCCTTTGCAAAATCATGGGCGCACATGGTCGCTGGAGGGTACGGCACAAGCACCCCATCCAAATAGGAAGATGTCTGAGCAGTTATGCTAATACATGATTGATAGACTGGGTGGGATGGCTAGTGCAACTTTGACTGCTCCTCTCGATGTCCTCAAAACACGTTTACAATCCACATATTATCAACAACATCTCGTGGCAGCTCGTGCAGCGAGGCACCTCCCGCCGATCGAGAGCATGTCCTTTGCCCGTGCTTCCTTACTACACGTTCGCGAGACTTTCCAGATTCTTTTCGAAGTACCAAAAGCTGAAGGCTGGCGGGCCCTGTTTAAAGGCTTAGGTCCCAATCTGATAGGAGTTGTTCCAGCTCGTGCGATCAACTTTTACGCATACGGCAATGGCAAGAGGATAATTAGTCAATACTTCAATAATGGCCAGGAAGCAACATGGGTGCATTTATGTGCCGCAGCCAGCGCAGGTATTATTACAGGAACGGCAACAAATCCAATTTGGCTTGTAAAGACACGACTACAATTAGACAAGGCTACCCATGCAGACGGAAAGGGACGATTGTATAAAAATGCATTGGACTGCACAGTAAAAACAGTCCAGCACGAGGGTATTAGAGGTCTATACAGAGGCCTGAGCGCAAGTTATCTGGGTGTTACCGAGAGTACTTTGCAATGGGTTTTGTACGAGCGGATGAAGTTGGCTTTGAAAAACCACGAGGAAAAGGTCGCCAGAAGTGGACGAGACCCCACATTTGTGGATCAAACCATCTCATGGACCGGAAAACTGGTCGCTGCAGGCAGTGCGAAATTCATTGCGGCATTGATGACCTATCCACATGAGGTAAGTCTTCAATTCATCTCTCCAAATTCGATATTGACTTGCAGTAGGTCGTCCGTACTCGCCTTCGACAAGCACCATTAGAAGGTGGCCATCTCAAATACACGGGCCTTGCCCAGTGCTTCCGTACCGTATGGAAAGAGGAGGGCATGGCGGCTTTGTATGGTGGTCTAGTACCACACATGCTCAGGGTCGTTCCAAGCGCAGCCATCATGTTCGGAACATATGAAGGTGTACTGAAGCTGCTTGGTACAAGTAGTTCTGTATAAGTGTTATGATTCATTATTTTCTTTTGCCTCCACGGATACCCGCAGGTAAATAGGGTGGACATGGTGTACAAAATTCCTAGCGTCTTGCAGAAGCCACGCACCCTACTTGTAATTTTTTTTCTCTCCTCCATCATCTGCGTACGGCGCCTCTTATTGTGTACTTTTACCCTGGGAAAAGTGGATTTCTACTGGCGCAGTGAAAACGGGCATTAGACGGCTGGGTCATGGATTGAAACGGACGTCACTTGTATACGCTTGTATTATTATCATGTAAACACCACTTACGAAGAACAAAAAGAAAGAAAATAAAAAAATGAACTTAGGTTGATGCCTATGGATGAACAATCACACAGTCAACGATCAATATTCCTTTGAAAAAATAAAAAACTATTTGTGAAAACGACGTCATAAATCCGACCAATCAACCCCTCCATTCCTCACCCCACATAAAAGTTTCCATTTCTGCGCAGCGACATTGTACTACCAAACCACTACGAAGTCAAAGTAGGTATCACAATCGACTCGACGGAAATCGAACATCATATCTTCGAACGCTTTAGTTCAGGTAGACCTTTAAGGCAAATTAGAGAAGCTTACTTTAGAGAAGGTACGCGATTTATTTGTAATATAATAGGACTTTATTATTTCTTGCGAGTAATAAGATATCAACGTATAGTATCATTATTAAGAATAGTTTTTAAGAGACTACTTAATAGGCAATAAATTAAAAAGGAAAGATAATATTATAGTCTTGGAGGATATTATTAATAAGGCAGTGGAGAAGTATAAGGAGGCGGATAAGGGGATTGCGGGGGAAAAGTGGAAAGTTTTATAGGGGACAGTGATGACTTGTGAGACAGACTGACATGCCTTGTATGCTCTTATGAATAGGCAACCGCAAGGGAAACCCTAGCTCGTCAAATCAAAACTAGTTTTTGATATACAGCATATACTACAAAAGAGGCCTTATTCCATGCCTTCCGCACAGCTATATATATGGCGCACTAAGCCACCTTTGCGCGGTTCTGTTCTACCTGGTAATTCCGCATTTGCTCCTCTTCCTTCAACATCTTGTCTAAATTGGCCAAAGTCGTTTCCTCCGCGAATCCCCACACCATCCAGTCCTCTTCTTCACCACTCAACATACGTCGTTGGAGAACGAGATATTCCGTGACCTGCTTTTCTGTCCGTTGACCTCCCTCTAACTGACCGTCCTCGGTTGTCGTGGCAGCATTAACCTTCTTCATGTCAGGCCGCCAATGTTCACCAACGACGATAGTCCCTGAAATATCGGCCAACTCCTGTAATTGGCTGGAAAGAGGTATGCCCTGACTTTTCAGGTGCTGGATCTTTTTCCCGAGCACATCTTGTGCTTGAGCATCAGTCCTAGTGATAAGTACTTGCTTCGACCGTAGCCGAACAACTACTTGTCGCATCGCACATTGTGATAGGCCGGGTATGGGTAATGTCGTGGCGCGATTGGATACTATACGAGGTCTGGAGGTATAAGAAGCTAATGACCAGGACATTGTCGTGGATGGAGCACGGTGAGATAAGCTGGTGCGGAAAGTGGTGAGGAGCCCGTTCGCACAAAGTTCTGTCAGTGTGTAGACATCCCTCCTGTATAATCGTCAGTATAAAATGAGTAATATGAATAATGGAGCATGTCACATACGATGCAAACGCCTTGTAGATTTTTTGGTGGTAGTCTTTCGCAATCGGGATGAGCTCCCTGCGGCCAAGCTTCGGCCGTGGTTTTGTCTTTCGGATCCGGAATTTGTAGTAGAGACGCCTGTTGGTAGATATTTATCATTAGTGATGCGTCCCTTCCAAGGAAAATGTGAAAACCAAACGTACCCTACTAAATCGAAAAACCTTGTCGTCAACCATTTCCATTCTAACCTCGCCCTCTCCGATGGTTGTGTGAATAAGTTCGGCATACCAGCACCAGTAGGTCTTATGAAAGTACCTATGTAAATTCAATAATTAGCTATGACTCTGTGGGTTTGCTGACCTCCAAGGCCCCAATCCCAATTTTGGGATTTCTCCAACCACGTCCGACGGCTTCCCTGACGACACAAGAGACATTTATTTACCAGGAATTAATCCTAAATCGCTCGGTATACTGTCCTTCACCATATTCTTCACCGAACTGAGGGCTTCCTTCTGGCTCGACATCATTGTGCTAGGAGATCTGTCGGGTCTGTCGTACACGCTCGAACTACGATGAGAGGCCAGAGTTGAGGAGAATGGACGGCGGGCAGAGTGTTGGAAGAGGCATTGGCGGTGTACCGAAGCCGATACTCGTGGCATTATTATGCGTCGCGCCATGATTGCGCTGGGATGGGTCGTCGAGTAAGGCGGACAAGTTTTGAGAGGAATGCTTGAAGTTCGGAGGTGAGGTTCCAGTAGCAGGGATCTTGCGCAGATCATGTGATTTAGTGGCGGAACTGTATCGTACCTAAGTAGTACCACGCGAATCTCTGCTCTAGGCTTACACGTCAATGGGAAATGGAGATGGTTTAATATTTCAACACAGAAGCGAAGCATGTATGCGAAGAATTGACTATTATTCATTGTTGCTATCATGAACTTGGCCCCCATAGCTAAACAGAACTAGGCTCTCGATGTCCATTCATGGGCAAGGGGCCAGATGCTTTCCCCAGAGTTTGAAGTCCTCCTTTGATTGTCATAAAAGCAAACAATAACAAAGCGCAATCGTCTAGTCGTCAAAGTCGTCTATCGAATAAGGGTATCATCCAACGCCCAGTGGCATTAATTTATCTGTCGTTAAACCACATACGGATGAGACCGCTGTGGGATAAGCTTCATCGTGGAACGACAGAATCCGCCTTGCTGTTGGCGGGCCGGGCGTGGCATGTAGACGGCTTTTAGAAACCATGAACCTATCCTGCAGTTAGTGACTTGTCCAATAACCTGAGATTATGGCTGGGAAATTACCTTAATGTCCTTGGAGTCTAAGCCGAGCCCTTCCTTCTTATCAACGAGGAATTCTTGAACATCTTTGCGTTGATCACCCTGGAGCTGGATCACCTCACCCATCTCCGTGTCGTTGACGATGGTGCCATTGCAAGCAAATTTCTTCTTGATGACTTTGAGGATCTTCTTTTGGTCGAACTTCTTTGGCAAGCCTTGCACCGTGGTCAGGGTCTTGCGACCATTACGTTCTGTCAAAGCCAGGATTAGCGGTGAACGCAGAGGGCCCAACACGGGCAGAGTGATAATATACACAGAATGGAACGGGGAGTACCTACGTTGGATTCGGATATGTATATAGTTCTGAGACTGCTTGGTCTCACCGGTATCCTCATCGGCCTCGGCGAAGGGGTCTGCAAGGCTGTGATCAGTAAATGCCGCAACTAGTGTTTAAAGGCAAACTTGACGACGGAGAGCTGGCTGACAACACAAACAACGCAGTCTAGGGAAATACGTCGGCCATGACTGATGCCGTGTGCTTGCAGCTCCGAACAGAAGGCAGCATCACATGCTGACGGGGCAAGAGGAGGCGCTGGGCGGGGCGCGAGAACTCACCGAAAGTCTTGAGATTCTCGATTGACATAAACTGCTGTTTGTGCAGGGAAAACCTAGGAATGGTTTGTTGGTGGTAGTTGTGGGAGAGTAGGGCGATCGAAGAGCCGCTGTGAGTGTTGACAGAGAGTGGTGAGTGGAGATAGCTTGTCTTGGGTTTAGTTTATGTATGAAGGAGAAAGGTGGGGAGGAGGATGGGAAGCAGAGGCGAAGTCAGAGCGCCAAGCTTTGTTCCAATCCTGAGGCCAACATACGGGCCGTGCACCGGGGGCCAGCACTCCTCGCCACACAAGCGTTTCCTTCCCAGCTCCGTTCTGACTCCCGCGTTCCAGACTGGTGGTGATTTGTTGGGTCTGGCATTACATAGCATTTGCCTTGCAGTGGTGAATCAGCTCGACCTCTGGTGGTTGGAGGTTTGCCTCGAAACGCCTTGCTTCTGGATGCCCGCCGAGTCTGCGTTTCCGGCGAACCGTCTGGATGGCTGGCTCGCCGACCTGGATTATTCACCCACGAGCTACCTGCACTTCTGGCAATTATGCGTGTGATGCTGGCCTGATTCATCGCAGGCCGAGCACGTCACCCTGCGCCGAAATCCGGTCTGTCTCAATAACCACGTTCCCATATCCGGTACCTTGCACTTGAGCAATCTGTGGACACAACCACGAATGAAAGGAATTATGCATGTGATCGAAACATCGGTTGGAGGCCAGCATTCCACAGATTATCTATGTTTTTAACATCTATGACTATCTTACAAGGGCACTGCCTTTATATCAAGGGCAGCGGCGCTTAGCGGGCAAATCTCAAAGACCCCATCCCGGAGAAATTCAATCAAGATGGGGGCACAGCGGAAGGCGCCTCAGTACCGGAACCAAAGCCAGCTTGACCTGGGGGAGGGGGCAGGAATAGAGGCATGTATGCCTAAATCACATAGAACAATGAGTTCAGTTCAAAGCATGATTTGAAGGGGTGCACTCACAACCGCGAGAGACATGACTGTGGTACAATGTTAGTGACATTTGGATTCGACATGGATTGCCTCGTTCTTTTACTTACTGGCCATGCCCACTGAGAAGATACCGGGAGTCGTCGAAGTGCGCTTCTGCTCTGGAGTTTCTGCCAACCAAGCTTGCAAAGCAAAAATGACGGCAGTCCTGTGATAGGCATTTTCAGCTTGCAATTTCAAGGCGAATATTGACGAATGGTGTCTCACCAGCCAATCAGTCTAGACAACGTATTATCGCGTTAGAAGTGACATCTCTATTCGCATCTTGTTATTGATGTCTTACTTGTTCCGAGTAAAGATCTGGTAGGGGGTTAGCAACTCTTCAATGGCCACCTTGGTCAAGGGTAACACCTACAGCAGCCATGGGCAATGTGCTGGCCAAGGTACCTGATACTCGCCGTCAACATCACATTCGTTTGAGCTTGGGCAGTGCAATATGGGTCGCCGTACTACTCATGTCACCTTCCGACTTCTCCTTTGCCGGTTCGGTGTAGGGAATGACTGGCGGCCAGTGGTCAGCATCTCTGCACGTGGGGGGAAGCGTGAATTGAGGCAGTCTGTTGCAACTTACTGAGGTCTTGCCTCCGCATATCTTTCTTAGTGGCCATGACCGCGCGGAGATGGATGCAGGGTAGAAGGAGCAATTAGGGGAGATTGTCGAAGTCGCAATTCCGCGTCGTCGCGTTCGGTGATTCTCTCGTTCACTCAAGGGTACAGCGGAATCGGATCACGATGGGATGCGGAGGCACTGGAGAAGAGCACTGGGCAGGGCCGGCACCGAGGAGCAGGTTAGGGTGGGCGACTGTACACACAAGCGAGGCCGCCACGCAAACGCCAACGAACGGGCGATTGGGGGGTCGATTGCAGTGCAGTGCAGCAGCGCAGAGCGCGGGCAAGCAGCAGCAGCAGCAACTGGTGGGTTGGTGGGCAAACCTGTCGGCCATCGCAGACGGCCTTGCCCAGGCGGCTTTGGCTGCAGCGATTTCCGATGGCAGGGCAAAAAAGATAATGTGTGCGGGCGATACGGAGAGGCATCAGATCATGGCCGGACTGCACTCCTCTGCTGCCCCCCAGTGGCCCCCTTCTGCCAAATAATCCGAATTATGTCCACGGGGGCGTAGAGACGGGCCTTGTGCGACCCCGTTTGCTCATCTGGGCAACGCATCTGTCGCGGATCTCAGGGACTTGTCGGTGTCATGCACGACACGGCAATATGGAATGTTAATGATGTACCCAGGTACCCACGCAACGACGGCCTAGCAAACCGACTCAAGCCCCGTTAGGCTGTTTTGGTCACTCAGTGCGCTTCCGCTTGAGGGTTGCGGATGAGAGATGGCTGATGCCCCCCAGCTCCCGGCCCAGCACGTCAAATCACAACGCCCACAATGCCACCCTGCACTGGCGTCCTCCATCTTTAACTTGATCTTAGTCTCCTTCCCTAACCCTGCCCATTGCTGTACCATACAGATGCCACACGGCTGATCCGCGCACCGCATTCCCTGCCCATTCCGATTCTGCTCTGTTCCCAAGATAACTAACCCGTCCAACCTTCCCACCACCTCCGACTGCCCTCGCTCTCCATCGTCTTGTCTGGCAAAGAACTGCATTACACCTGTGCTACCTCCCTCCTCTTCCTCCTCCCTCCCTCTCTCCTCCGCCCGCCGGCTGCCTCCACTTCTCCTCAGATGCCCGCTCCGCCCGGCCATCTTGATTGTTTAACCGTCCTCGCTCGCCTGCTTCCGCGCTCCGCGGCTTCTTTGCCCTCCTCCGCCTGACCATGTATGCGCTTTTGGTGCGATGACTTCTCGTCCTGCTCCGGGGATACAAGAGTCTCTCCAGCGTGGTGGGAGTGGAGGCCCTCAGCGGCCTCAAGTCCGACGACAGCCTTCAGCACAGCACTCCAGCACCAACCCCCACAATGCGCACCAACAGGATGTCATCGATCTCACATCTGAAGGAGATAAACGGCTGGCGGATGATCCGTCATTAAAAGGACATGGATTGGGCGCCGCTCAGGGTACCTCAAAACCCAGGCCAGGCCCTCTCAGCAGCTTACAAACTGGTCAGAATGACCAAGGAAGGCCGTCTGCAAAAGGCAAACCGCAGCTCTTTTTCAACAGCACTTTCGGCAATGCCGTCGAGTCTCCAGCACAGTCGCCATATGTACATCTTCAGGTCAGCATGGGCTCAGCTTTGCCCATGCCCCCCAGGCCCGGTTCTGCTTCCTATGAAGATGTCATGCATTCACGAAGACGGGCGGCACCAACAGGGAGTAAACTCAAGCAAGAGGTGACCGCAAAAGTTAACTGTTTTGACCCCCCGGCTCTAGCAATATTATTTCCAGGAGGCAGTAAGTCGAACATACTAATGGTTCTATGGCAACTAACACCAGGCCAGAATCCGCCGACTTCTTTCCATGGATGGGCAACCATCCAGAGGATACCCTATCGGAGACATTAGTAAAGGCCGGGATCAGCAACAAGCCCCAGATAATGAACGAGACCCATACGGCTCGACCGACATTATGGTCAAATCTGAAAAACAAGGGCGGTACCCAGACCCTTGCCAGCCTCTTGATCACCGTCCTTGAGAAAAGACAATCCTTTGGGCGTGTTTCCGGGTCTTCATCTTTCAAGCCACCTCCTAGAATCGCACTTGTCGCCGACAGGCGAGATAACTGGCTCACAGATTTGGCCAATCCAGCAATTGCTCTTCGGAAATTAAGCAAAACAATTCCCCATGGCATCAAAGGGAAATTCTTGTTAGAACAATGCTTGAGTAAAAACATACCGATTCCGCGGGCTGTTTGGTTCGCAAACTGCGTCGGTCTGAACGAGCTGCGCTCTTTTAAGAGAAAGGGTCCTCCGGGTACAGGGGGGGTTGGTGGTGAGTCTCTCTTTATTAGAGACTGGACAATCACCGTAGAGCAATTTGTAGAGAGCACGATATCTATCATAGGACAGCTCGAGTGGAAGCAAAAAATAACCTATGCGTAAGTGTTGATGGCCATTCACATCGAACAAGTAAACGCTAATGTTTTGCGCTTTATAGGCTGCGATTAGCAACGCAACTCTATAATGATCACCTCCTAGATGAAGAACATTATCTCGATTGGCTGCTCACGTCTCTAAACGCTAGTCCGCCGGAGCGGCTGTTCTTGTGGCTTCTTCTTGTCCCAGTATATTGGAAAGACTTGACTGTTTCTCGGCGTCGAGGCAAGCGCTTAGCAGAATCCTTACTTAACCAGGCAGATAAGCTGTACCAGCAAGAGGACAATGACATCAATTCGTCACTCGCCGACCTTCTCGAGACGAACATCTTGAATCTACTTACTTCAAGTCCAGGCTGCTTACTGCTTCCAAAGACATGGACAACTCGTCGAGACGTATTATTACGCATAGCAGACAAACAAACAAACCCCGATATCAGTAAAGCAGTTGCAGATTTAGACCATAGGAACCGCCGTCTCATTGCTTCATCGAAGGAGCCATCCTCATCCTCTGAAACGCCCACCAAAGAAGTTGTGGGGATTCTAGACTCGGCTTGTCAAAACACCAGTATGCACGTGGAGAGAATCTCCGGTGCCTGTATCAAACTAATACCCAATATGGATACATTGGTGGCTACCGTTTTGAAGTGGGCCTCGTCCATACATCGAGTTGGGGTTCATAGGATTTATCTTGCTGTTCGCCTGATACGAAAATGGAATCGTTCAGGTGCTGATACCGACAAGAGCATCATCTCCTTTTTACAAGGATTACAATCCACACAGGGATTTGAACCACAGAACGCAATTCGAATCACCGCAGAATTAGTCCGATCGAAGAACTTCTCAGTGGGAAAATATCTTCAGTGGTTGATTGCAACGGGCTCACTAACCCAAGGAGAAGATCCTAGCCAAGTAAGGTTACACATGATTTCTTCCAGCATCCAGCTAACATCATCTATTAGACATCAGCATGGCATTGCAGACTAGTGATGGAGATACCACTTGGTGGCCTCTCTGATCAAATCCTAAATTTGCGGCACACCCTCATACAGGGCATCGGATATCCTGTGGAGTCTGAGGACGACATACTCGACCGAGCTCAAGGTTTTATTCAACACAAACTCCCTACTCTCTGTGAACCGGAAATGCTGGACGTCGAATTCGAACAATTCGATTTGACCAGCCTAAACCTCAGCGCACGACTTGAATTGGGGTTCTGGATACGGCAACTAGTAGTTGAAAAAGTGGATATCATTGACGGCTTACCAACGAAATCTGGGTCTGGCTCACCATCTACGATTTCGGTCATTAGTGTGCATGAATTCTGCGCAGTGCGGGATCTACTAGAAAAGTTTGGAGACTATTCTGTGCTTGCAGATGTTCTTGGCATAGTTTCAAGTTCCTTGGATTCTATCGTCCTTACTGCTGCAGCTGACACGCTTCATTATCATCAGAAAATATTTTCTGCAATCGGCGCCTTCAACCCACTCTTTCAGAACATTCAGAACAGATATGCGCTGCTCAGAACAACGCGGTTTCCCGAGAGAGAGCTTTTGGTTGCACTCACCGATCTCGGCCGTATAGCCGCAGCGGATGCTCAATTCATGCAGATGTTGGCGTACGATTTAAGCAAGCTTGAGCAGAGAAACTCGATCGCCGCTTGTTCACCAGCCTCGGATAGCATGGTTGAGACCACTTCGAAAATGGATCCGGATGATGAGATTGATCGAATACTCTCGAGTGGTACGAGTATGGACCAGCAAATGATGAACCGCGTCTTTATCAAGATTACTACAAAGATGGAAGAGCTCATGGCCAAGAATGTGGATCAAGCAAACAGCTGTGGACAGTGGTTTTACCGCTTACGGAGTTTCGATGAGAAGACGTTTGAGAAGCTCATGAATCAATGGCTGTCTTCACTTCTTGCTTACCACCAGAGAAAGCTCATACTTGTAGCACTTCCAACTTTGGTAGGGGCAGGCTGCATAGCCTTGTCAAATTTTATGGAATTGGCGAGATTATGCGTAGCCAAACTCTCTAGTAAAAGCGAAGAGAACGCGGGTAGAGTTTCTTTGGAAGCTCTAGATGCTCTGTTGCCATCTGATGATCTGAATTCTCATTGCCAGACACAAGACGCGTACCGATACAGGCTAGAGCAACGGAAGTTTTGTCATGATCCCCAGAAGCGAGTACTCTACTTTGTTCGCGAAGCACTCACACTCTGCTCAGCACGGTCGTCTCAAGAAATCCAGTCTCATGTCACCTCCCTATTGTCAAGCAACCGACTGCGTAATATTGTAAAGTATTTTGCGGTTGCTGACTTGCAGGGTTCAGTGGATATCATGGGTATTGGTTCACACACTACTACTGATGCTACTAAATCATGCATTAAGCTGTTGCTGGATGGTCTTTTGGATCCATCTGGTTCTTTGGGTGAGTATTGGTTATACTACGCTAACCCAAATCAAACTAACAACATGATAGGTTTGCGACAGAAAAGGCTGGATGAACAGGTCACAATTGTGATTGATATTGTCGATGACTTATCACTTCCGTTTTGCCAGCTTGAACTGCGACAAATATTTGCCTCCTATACTCCATCCACTGAGGAACCAGAAGACAAAATTTCTATTGCACTTCTCGAGGCAATCAAAACGGCCGTGGACAACGATCGCTCAAATTGGCCTGGCTTGGTGGCTGGGCTTGATGGTAATTTGACCTGTAAGATTCGCGAGCATGCGGAGCGCGAAATTCTCGACGCATCTGCTTGCTTGAATTCTTCCACATCATCACCTGCGAGTCCCGACGAAGTCTTCCTCCACAGATATCTTGCCGTCATCGATTCCACTGCCGCTGGGACATGCGAAATACAATCTCACATCATCAACGGCTTGGTTGATCGTCTGCGAGCCATCGCTGAGCTTCTCACTTCTGTACAGAGTAAGCAGCCAGATGCGGAGATGAGATCCTCTGTTTCGTATCTCTGTATATGGCTTAAGACGCTGCTTCATCTATCACTTCTCCATATCAACGCTTCGTCTAATAACAAATGTGGCATAAGTAACCAGAACCAGAGTCCGATAATGTCAACCTTGCTCTGGATCTTGCGCTCTCTGTTTACTCATTCGACGCTCGCGACACATTCCTCTACAAGCGAATACGTTTTCGATATTGCAGTTCTATTCTCCGACTTACTTGCGGATGATGCACGCGCCCATCTAGCTAGACTCGATGCTGTGAAATCAGTACAGGATCCACGGTGTACGTTTATTTTCGGCTCGATGACACCACCAAATGCATGGCTAGGACTCATCTCTCCTCTTGCTTCTGCCTCATCTTCGCAGATCACTTCGGCTCCTTCGACATCAGTAGCGCAACAGCAAACCTTTCAGAACCAACAATCTCCATCCCCGGGCCCAGGGTCTGCATCTATGCAGCGTTCCAACAGCCAGCAACAACAGTTGCAACAAGTGCAAGCTGGACGCTTTCAACAGTCGCCACAACAGAAGCAAATGTCGCCACAGCTACAAAGATTTGCTTCCCATCATGGTGGACAAAACCCACAACAATTTGGGTACCACAATCAACAGCATCTCCAAAGTTTTATGCAACAACGCAGTCTTTCTATGTCTCCCTCGCAAGGCCAAAGCCAGAATCAAGGATTATATCATGGTCAATCGCAATCTCCACCCCCAAGCCAACAGTCAAGCCAAAACCAAAGTCAGACGCAGACTCAAGGTATAGGCAATGCAGCAAGAGGACCTACAGGCAGGATTGAGCGACCAGATATCAGACCGGTTCCGTTCAATTTAAAGCAATGGGAGCTTCTCCCCGATGCCAACCCAGCGTCGAACGAGACTAGTCTAAGCTTGGGGCTTTTCGGAGCAAGGAAGGTGTAAGATTACAGAGCAAGGATGTTGAGCCTTACCCACATCTGCATCATTGAAATATCAATCTTACGAACGACGTTTTTTTTTTCTATGTTATGAGCATTAGCGATTTAGCGATGGCGTTTTCTCTTGTTATTCATCCATATTCTTATTGTTATCCGGCGCGAAAGGGGATTCGCATTTTCATTCCCATGTGGAATAAGTTGGAACGTTCACAACGTATGACTTTCATTATGACAGCTTGTGTATTGGCGTATCATCATTTTTAAGTATTATTATTATTATTATTATTATTATTCTGATTAGGGATGGGCGGGGCTGTGTGTTGTGCATAGGTACATGATTTGCATTCGGGGCTTTTGCTAGGGAAGTTGGAAAAAGGCTGCATGTAAACGTATCATCTCTTGGATTGAGGATGATAGACTGTTGGAGTCTATTTTGTTACGTTTTTTTAGGTTGGGTTGTGTGGATGTGGATGTTTTGGTATTTAGGTTGCATAGGATAACGTGGGCATTTTCAGGGAAGATATCTTAGTGGGAATATTAGCATAGGGTTATTATTATTTGGGTGTTGTTTACGTTGAATGACCATACAGGCGTGTAATATGCTAACCTAATTACAGAGTAATGTATTTATATATTAGGGCATAATGAATGGATTCTTATCCGTCATTCTTAATGCATAATTTGTAATAGCGAACTCGCTGATCTCGTTCATCTTAGAATTCCAACTCCGACTACGACTGGATCCGGGGCCTCTACAATACTTGAGTTCGAAAAAACTAGGCCAGTGGCGTCTATTCCCCTCTTCGACTCCCCTCCAACTATCCCTACTTGATCCACCTAGCTTATTGAAGCTCCTGAGAACTTCTAGTGCATCCACCCAGGAGCCATCGAGAAGATGCACACATAGTGCTTTGAATACTTCTAAAGTGTTTTGTGAGGCTAGTACTAGTGCTCTCAAATCATCCACCTTGAAAGGGATGTACTGAAGTTGGACCGTCCTCAAATTCTTGGATAATGTATTCAACGGAAGGATATCGGCCATGCTGACGGTTGGAACTTCGCCAAACGCGGGGTATTCTTGAAATTGGAGGTGTAAATCCACAAGATAAGGCGAGGAAAAGAAGGCACTGGTTAATGAGCACAGGGCTAACATCTCGTCTCTTGGACGATCGTTATTCTCTGCAAGCGACCCTCTTCGCGGCCAGCGGGACACACACATATGGAGGGATCGAGCGCGTGATATAACCGCCCTGACTGCATTCTGTTGCATCTCTGAGAGCCCTAGGCACCGGAGATTGAAAGGTGCGGAAATCTTTATATCAAGGTTACGCGGTCGCACTGCCGTTTGGGCTAGTTGCGAGAAGAGCTGAGCGAGGAGTGAGGCGGGTGGCGAGGTTACTGATGCCGTTGCCCACGAGCCCATCCATTTTGAAGGCTGGAGACAGCGGTCCAGCAGACCAGCCTCTGAGAATTGCTCGCGGTCTTTAATGCTGTAGTACTTGGTCCGAAGAGAGATATCGTCTTCAATGGAGGTGGATATTAGGTTGGAGAAATTTGCCAAAGCGGAGCCGATGGCAATGATGTGTTTTTCATTTCCCATGGCTTGGGCTTGATCGTCGTAACGATGTCTGTACTCCTGATATGCGGTGTAGAGGAGTTGTTGATGCTGGGTGGCGCTTTCTTTCTTGTCTATCTCTGGATCGGGGAGTTCAGCCACCTTGCTCCATTCATCCACCAAGGGAAAAAGGGAGAGCATGAAGTTGTAGTCCGAATTCTCGTTGTTTTCGTCGCCGTCGTGGAAAGGGGTTGCTCTTTCAAAGAATTCTATTCTAGAGTATAGATTCGAGGCATTGTGTCGGATGAACAGTCGAAAGTCGTCCACCATAGCCTTATCGTAGTAGGAGACATTGATGGTAACGTGGGTGATACTGTGCTGGAAGATTGGGTGCTGGGAGAGCTCTTGTAGTTTGGATATGGAAGATGTAGTCAAGAAGACTCTGGGGTTATCAAGGAGGAGCTCCGAACTGACTTGGTTGAGTCGTTGCGATGCGAGGCGCAGTGACTTGATGTCAGCCTTTGACAAGCCGTGCTTGAAGCATTCACTAAGGAGTTCGGTGGGGAGGGCTTGCAAAGGCATTTTTGAGGAATGATGATGGTGGTGGGCTTATGAGTGGCGGGATCCTACGTGGTTTATATATGTATGATTCAGTTCAGGTGCTGCGCTAGAAGTTGCTCAGCCCCCGACGCTCAATTAGAGATCCGGATGTCAATGGCAATTCACCTCATTGGGACACGTTCAGGACAGAAGTAGATAGTTCTTCATATAGTACTCTGAGAGAAAGGATGGTTATCCTTGGTGTGCGGTGGCCCTCGATTACGTGTTCCAAAGTTACTTGGCTACCTAGATATGGAGCTTCCCGTCACCCTGGATGGATGCGTCGGGACCATGCCCCGAGGAGAAATTCCAACATGGTCACATAGCTGCCTAGAATCTTTGTATAACCGTTTGAAGGCGTCAACAGACGGTGCACCAAGCCTGAAGACATTTTTTCCAGCGGTGAGATAGCGTGATACGTGATCGGCAGCATGGGAGTGCGCCGTTAGGGGTGTGGGCACAAGGCAAACACGAGCAGAGAAGGGAAAGCGACAAACAATGCCATGGTGTTCTGCAGGGCGGATACTTGCAAGCCAGAGCGCTTTAGGAGCGCTCCGAACGGAATGATACCAAATACTTTGTCAGTGATCTTGCCCGCGTCCACCACGCGGTTCTGTTGCGCAAGGCTGGCGCAGAAGGGCCGGGAAACGGCCGCTGTGAGCGGTCCCAGACGGCAGCGTGCTTGCAGCAGGCGGTGCAGTGAAGGCGGACAGAGGGCAACGAGAGGCGGTGATGGGCCTCTGGGGGGTGTAGGTGCTGGTGGTGATGGGGGGTGGTGGTGGTGGAGGGCAAGCTGAGTACGGAATAGGCTAATTGGCTGACTAGCGGTTTATTTACATCGACATCTTTCCGAACGACCCTCGCTCCTCACTCCATATCCAACACCACTTCCCTTCACCTCGCCTCTCTGCCCCTCAACCCCGGGTGCACGTCTTGGGTGGGATCTGAGCGATCGTTTGTCGGTGATTGTGCCTCCATCGCTCGGTGAGCGCGTCGACACTTTTGAAGTGTCTCCTCCCCGTGACCGCCGTGGACTGCTGCTTCCCCAAGCTCCACCGCGCGTCTTGAAGCCTCACCTCCACCCTTCGACGCCAACTGCACCCGCTCCGCCCCTCACTTCACTTCAACCATGCGCACTCGCGGCAACCGAACCACCTCGCCCGACTCGACATCCTCCACGCTATCCTGCATAACGGTTAAGTCCAGCGACGAACCCCCTTCACGGAGCTCAATGGGCGCGTCGTCTTCTCACTCCACGCCTCCCACGAGTCAAGAGGACGAGAACAGCGTCATCTCTGACGCGACAAAAGTTGACGAGCCCGTCACCGCTCCTGAAGTGAACTCGCAATTGGCCCCGCCTGCCGAACCTCAGTTTGACGAGCCTGACGTCCAACAACCGCCCGAGCTGCTGAAGTCCCCATCTGACCCAGACCTTCAACCCTCGCCCACGGAACAACCTCAAACCGACGAACATAAAGTTCCAGAGACCCCAGCCCAACTTGACCCTCTACCTTCACCTGTCGAACAACCCCCAACCGAACACCAAATGGAACAGCAACCCGACGCACAACCCGATAATGCAGACAACGGTGAGAGCAGTGGTCGACGCTCGGTGAGAAGCTCGCGTAAGAGCGTCGCCACATATAACGTGCAGATTTTGGCTGGCACTGCCATTCACACCCCTACCAAATACCTCGAGGTGCACCACAAAAATGTATATCGTGATGGCAAGCCCGAAGAGGAACAGGAGGCCGATGATGCAGCTGCAGCGACCCAACTGAAGAAAGAAGCGGGACAGCGATCCACGCAGAAGCGCAAGTCCTCACGTGTAGACTTGCTCAAGGAAGCTACACATAATCTGGCCGCTGCTAGTTCCGCCGTAGGAAAGCGAGGGCGTGAGGCCTTGGACGGCAGCAAAGGAAAGCTACAAGTATTCAAGGGTACCCCCTCAAGGTCCCAGCCCGGCACTAAGCCTTCGACCCCGTCTAGTTCTAGGGCTTCGAAACTTTTCGGCGCGCTTCTTAAAGATACGGAAGATGAATCCGACGACTCCACCGAGTATGTGAAACCGAAAACTAAAAAGTGGGAAGAACATGGTCTATACGTAGGACAAGATCGTGACTTCGATGCTCGACTTACAGAGAGTAAGAATAAGTCAAGGAGAAAATCTGGCCAGTCCAAGAAGCCGAAGGAACGAAAATATCTGCCTCTGCCCATGTTCGCAGGTGAGAGGCTTCTAACCGAGCCCAACGTCCGGGACTTTAAACTTCCATTTGACATATATTCTCCGTTGCCACACAAGGTTAAGCCTCCAAACTGGAAGCGTCTCACGAAGAGTAAGTCATCATTCTTACAGAGTGTACATGGTGTATTAAATTATTGTAGATCAATTCGTGGGTGAGGCGGCAACTCTCTGGAAGCGATACAAGCAACAGCCTGATTCGAAATGTCAGTGCGACCCTGAGGAGGGCTGCGGGTATTCTTGTATCAATCGTGCCATGTGGTACGAATGCGACGAAGAGAACTGCCCACTAACACACGATCAATGTGGCAACAGGGCTTTTGCTGATCTCAAGATTCGCGCCAAGGGTAACCGTTATGATTATGGTGTTGAGGTCCTGGAGACAGAAGACCGAGGTTTCGGCGTTCGAGCTATGCGATGTTTCCGTCCAAACCAGATCATCGTGGAGTACGCAGGCGAAATTATCACGCAAGCAGACAGCGAACGTAGAATGCGCACCGTGTACAAGAAGAATGAGGTTTGTATTCCGCGCAATCTGTATCACGTGATGAAACTAAGTTCCGATCCAGTGTTACTATCTGATGTCTTTCGACAACAAGATGATTATTGATGCAACAAGGGGTACTATTGCCCGCTTTGTTAATCACTCTTGTGAGCCTAATTGTAGGATGGAAAAATGGACCGTCGCCGGTGAGCCTCGTATGGCTCTGTTTGCTGGAGATCGTGGCATTATGACTGGCGAGGAATTGACATATGATTACAAATTTGAGTAAGTATCTAGTCCAACTTGTTTTGATGTTACCTATTGCTAATTGGCAATAGTCCATACTCCCGTAAGAACGTACAACGATGTCGCTGTGGGGCACGATCTTGCCGCGGTGTCATCTCCTCAAACTCTCAGGATCAGGCTAGGCAAGCAATGTCAGCCGTCAAATCCGCTGGATTGAAGGGCTTAAAGAGCTTGAAGCGGAAGGCAGAGGAAGTAGTGACCGGAAGAGGCTCCGATAGTACCCCATCGTCACCAAATAAGCGACGTAAGACCGACGTGCTCAATTCAGCTTTGAATAAGGTTCGACGGAGCATCGTTGAACCTCAGACTGCAAAGAAGGATGCAGCCGAAAAGTCTGCTGCAGAGACGGCCGCTCGCAAAGCTTCTCGTGATGCACGCGCTCTTCGTCGCTCCTCATCTGCCGCTACTCTTACGTCCCAGCGTTCAAAATCAGTATCAAGAACCTCTACGGGAGCACTACGCACGACCATATCCAAGCATATAAACATGAGCCTGAATCGTAGAGCCTCCACGCCTCAACCCGCTGGAAAACTGTCTCGCATTTCGTCAGCCATCAAGAGGCGTTCGTCAGTCGCAGCAGCTCGAGGCCGCAAATCAATGCCAGCCCTCACGTCCCTGAAGAAAAAGAGTGTCCACGAAGTAGTTGCTTCCCCTCAGTCCACTGAATCCGGATCTTCTAACCTCCGCCAAACCACCCTTCCATTCCAGGCGGTTGTTGTTGACCTCTCCCCCTCTCCCGAGACCTCTATGCCACCAACACCCTTGTCCTCTTTGACAGATACGGATTCGGATGAACAAAATGCTGACGGCACTTTGCGCGAGTTTGCCCCTCTACAGACGACTACAAGCAAGCGTCCCCCCACTGGCTCTTCCATTTTGACTGCCGCTTCCAAAGCAGCTCAGCAATCTCTTGGTCGGAGCGTTAGGAGCACCCGCCGCACTGCTGCTGTCGCCAGGACTGGGCTTGGCTTGGGCTTGGCTAACAGGGCAGCTTTCAGCAACAACGTGGCTGGAAGTACTATCCGCATGATTACGAGCGACGACGACTAGATTAAATCTTACTGTTTGCAATCCATTCCAGGCTCAGCATTCTCATTCAACACGGCTCTGTCTAACGGGAGTTGGAAGCATACGATAGCAATGACGGGTTTTTAAGTAATGTCGAGCCAAGTGCGTTTTTTTGGTTGGTAGTAGCAAGCAGCAGCAGTCACAAAGCATCGATCCTGGTCTTTTCCTCTCCCCAATTGGTTCCTCTCTGCCTATTCGCACCATACAAGGACTGCTCGACTATCAACACACGAGTTAGGGAAAATTAAACTTCTCATTTCTACCTTTGGCAATACTACTACTAGGTGGGGCTTCGGCATTTTTGGGACTTGTTTTTCTTATCAAACGGCGCTAATGTATATATATCTCCCCCTTTTGCTTTCTGTTTGCTTTGCTGCAACACTGCCCTGCTATTATCTTTATCACCATCCGTGTGTGCGTATTTCTGGATGTATTAGGGGCCTTTAAATTCTTTTGAGAGAAAAACATTGATTGCCGTGGTGGTGGGACTGGGGGAAAGTTGGGAGACGGGATTGGGTGTTTTTGTTAGGTGCGGGAATTATCTTGTTAGGTTAAATTAGGTTAGGTTAGGTCTTTTTTTTTTTCTTCTTATTTTCTTGCTGCTTTTTCTTATCAGGTCTTGAATTTTATGGACGTGCTTTGTGATGCGATGCGGATGCGTCTTGTTGGGGTAGGGGCTTAGAGGAAAAGGATAGGTAGGAGGAATGGTTGGGGTGAGGTAATTGATTGATTTGGCTTAATCGAATGGTGTTATGATGTTGATTGATCAATTGTTCTGTTTAGGATGTATATTTGTGTGAGGTATGTGCTATGGAATGAAACCGTTTATATATCTGTATCTTATACTAAACCTTAGCATAATCAATATACACAACACCAAAAGATCAACATCAATTCAAAACAAGAACATTAACTCAACAAACACACATAGTAGATAATAGCATGAAAAAGCATGGATAAGTCCTTAAAATCTCTCATTTCAGATATTTACTTATAACAACCTCACATCATACCACCCACCCATCCGTCCGTCCGTCCGTCCATCCACCCATCACCACCTTAAAGGAAAAAAATAAAACAAACAGCAAACGACAAACCCATAACCCTGAAACCCCGACGAAAAACCAAACACATCGTTGTAGCTAGTAGATGAAAAGGCGTCCAGGTGATAATATTCGCCGCATCACCGACGTGCACCCGCGAATATGCCTCCTCCTGGGTAAGCAAGGAGACAAGCGAGTCGGTAAGTGGAGAACACCCCTAGCTTATCTCATCCAAATCAACTCTTCCAAAAAAGGCTCCTTACCAAAATCCTATTGTACCTAAAAACAAAGTAGAGAAAAAAAGAATCGGGAGAAAAAACCACACAGGTTCGATGGGTGGTGGCACTGATGGGGGTGCAAGGTATCGTTATCTGCAGGGATCGGACGGTCTGTCTGTCTGACTGACTGCACTAGAAATTAAGTACATGCAATGTACATACACAAAGAAGAGGAAATGGAGAGGGAAAAGGGATGCGGACATAAGGAGAAGAAAGGAGAATAAGTTCCATCATTTGTCGTGGATAGGGAAGTAAGGTGGGATGATTCCATCCCGTCCGTCTATGAAAGATGAGGAAGAGAAGAGGAGACCTTCGGTTTTGCTTGGGTGCAATAGATCGATGGTGTGTATATGCGGAAACATGAGAAGTCTTTTGTACAAAACAGAGGAAAATGTCGTTGCGTGATAAAAGAAGGTTGGTTCGATTGAAGAGGAACGGTTGGAACCCGAAATCCAGGTACTGTAGCCATGTGTGCTGTTGATGTTGTTTTCGGCCTACCAACGGTAGATTGAGAAGGTATATGCCGAGAGACCTGAATTCCGAGCCAGCCGTGAATAAAAGGTTGAAAATGTCGTTAGAATCAAAAGTGCGAGTAGACACTAAAAATATAATGAATCCAAAACGAAGAGAAAGAGTTCCGCCGCCTGTTAGATGGACAGATTGACGCCTTGCAATGACCGGAAACAGAAAGTTGGAAGCAGACTAGATTGCCTCAGGTCCAGGGTATCTCCCTCCACCACCACCGCTAGCAGCCATTGGTGGTATCATGCCTGGCTGCCTCATCATCCCACCTCTGCCTCCTCTCCCTCCTCGGTTGCCACGTCCTGGAGGAGGTGCACCTGGTACTGAGAAGTCAGGGTTGGCAGCATTGGCTTCTAGGATCATGTCTTCTTGTCGTGGAGGTCTTCTTCCATACCCACCACCATAAGGTGGTCCGTATTGGCCTGGTGGTGGTCGCCAGTTGGGATTAATACCACGTTGTGATACGGACGTAAAATGGGATGTTTCTGAGGCGGCAGGAGACCGAGAGCCATCATTTTCATATGTCGAATCGCGTTCAATCTGCGCTTCACTCGGGTTTAGCGAGTTTTGAGAAACATTTGGGTTCGGAAGATAGGTAGCACTATTATTCCCACCACCCGGTACTAGAGACGCAGGGAGTGCTGCAGGATGGGGCGCAGCTTGCGGCAGGGGCTCAGCAAATTGAGGATCAACATCTTCATAGTAATCTCCAGAGTTGGGGCGATTACGGCCAATATTAGGGCTCTTTGCAAGTTGTGCAGGCAATTCGACAGGGGAGGCTTGGATAGGCGATAATCCTCTACTGTTACTGCTAGGCACACTCTGGTCTGAGTTATTTTGAGCCAGAGGGGGCTGAGGTTGGTTCCAGTTGTTCCTTGGAGGTACATAATCACTGTGATGATTTAGCGTTATCGCTCGATAATGATGTGTATGTTAGACTTACTCTGTAGAATATGCACTGCCTGGACTGGCAGGACCTGAAGAATTCCTTCGGCCGGGCACCTCAATGCGGGCTTGCTGCAGAGCTAACATGCCCTGCACGTCTGAATCATTGTCTCTGACACCGTAGGCGTCCACTTGAGATTGTTCCTGTCCAGCCGGAATTGCAGGCATACCGCGCTGTCCAAACGTTCCTGGGGATGGTTCACGTCGTGGTGGTCCATCATAAAAGCCGTTATCATAACCTGGAGGTGGTCCTCTCTGGCCTCGACCCATTGGAGCGCCTCCGGGGCCCATTCCTCCTCTTCCATTACCATTCCAGCCTGGAGGTGGGGGTCCACGTAAACCACCGCGGCCATAGCCTCCTCGAGGGGGATAGGCACCTCCTCTTGGAGGGTAGCCACCTCTTCCACGGGGCGGATACATGCCTCCTCTACCACCCGGACCCATTGGCCCATTTGGCCCCTGCCGCATCGAACCTCGTCCTCCCATCGGAGGTGGACCATATCCATCCGTGGGTAGAGGTGGAATTGGGTTCCCATATTGATCTCGTGGCTGGCGTCGACCTGAAGGAGCCCTTGAAGGATCACGCATTCGTTCACTTTCGTCTATGTAGCCTGATCCTGGACCTTGATGTCTCCCATTACTGCTGTTGCTCTTCATCGACGGATTCCTAGGGTTCAAAGGAGTCATGTCCTCCGGGGGCGCTTGTTTTTGCAATTCGAATGTCGCGAAACCAGGTAATTTGTTTTCTTTGGAAGGAAGGGTATCGTTTGTAGAAAGCGGTGGTGGTGATTCGGCTTTTGGTAGCATTTCTCCGCCTGGTCCGGTGCGATTGGAATAGAAATTTTGACCATTCATCTCCGCATTTTCCGCTATTCTCTTCTTCCTTGCTTTGCGACTGACAAGGGTTCGTCTCATAGCACAAGTAACTACACCGCTCGCAACTATTACGATTGTTGCCGCAAGAACAATCCATCCTCCCCATGCCATATGCGGTACGAATAGAAGAATGTCGACCAGAAAAGCAAGCAGGGAAACGAGTAAGGTTGGAAATGTTAGTATTAGAAGTGCGAGTAGGTACCGGGGTGAATGTGCCGGAGAATGGAAATGGGCGGCAACCGACAATCCAAAACATATTAGGGTGAGTAAAGCGGCAACCGGATGAACAATGAGAATGGAGGTGAGTGAGTGACGAGTTGCAGCAGGCAAAGAAAAGTCCGAATCGTCTGCTGTTGAGAATACGCCGTCTGCAGTATGTATTAGTAGCCTTTCACGCAACAATTGACAATATCCCAGGAATGCCGTGCAACATACCAGTGCTATAGCCTATCCTAACTCCACTACACTTGCCGCCATCCTGGCAATACCCAAAGACACCAAAGTGGACATTCTGAAAGGTCGCAAGCGGAATGGCGCCGATGATTGGTGTTGATAAGGTCGCGAGGAGCAGCAAAACAAACGCGGCGAAGAAGAGGATGGATAAGGGAGTGGCCGGTCGCAGCATGATGGCGAGGTTGAGTCGTTGAGGCCGAACCGACTCGCCCAAGGCCGGTCTTCAAGACTCGGAGGTGTGGAGAGGATGGATCGCCGGCAGCCGGAGAGGGAGCAAACGGACTGAAAGCTGCTCTGGAGGTGGTGAGACAGGTCGCAAGCGGGCGTCTAGGCGCGGCGACGGGTGAGGATAAGGAGCGACTGGTGGTGAAGAGAGAAGCAGAACGGCTGCAGTGGCATTGGGAAGGCGAGTGTTGACGGCAGCGGAGGTTGTCAAGCGGTTGTCAAGGTGGTTGAAGTTGGCCCAGCCTGCGGGGAGCGACGACGAAGGGAATGGATGGCGGTTGGTAGGCAGAGTGCAGGTTGGTAGGTCAGGCTAGTCGGCCGTCGCCAGTGGTTCCAACATGCGACGAGCTCTGGGGGCTTGGAAGCAGCGCGCAAGTCGGGGGGAAGAGGCTTAGGAGAGGATAGAGAGCGCGATAGAGCCAATCGAGGGGTGCGGAGGACAGCCACACGCTATGTAAGCGTGGGCGACGACAGCAAGCGGATTAGATTGCTTGCGCATCAGGCACAGTGGATGCCATCGCTCCGCCTCCTCACCAGCGCCAGGGCATTCCGCTGCCATGTCCACAATTCCACCGTTATCGTGAAATTAGACAGCGCTACTACAACGACGCGACTTGCGCTACCATACCCTACCCTACCCTAAGCCCTTCCCTACGCTTCGCATTTCCCCCAATGACAGCACCACCCGACCTGCTCTCCTGCCGTCTCTCTCTCGTCTCTCGTGTTGTCTGTCTGTCCATGTATTGAATCGATCTATTGAGCGAGGCCCGCATCTGCATTGTTCTGCAGCAGTTCGGTACCACTACACCCAGGCCCAGCCGACAATCAATCAAGACGATGCCGCATCCCTAGGTCCACACCTAATCACCTAATCCCACACACACTCTGCAGTCGTCTGCACTTTTTCTGAAAACAACACAAATGAAGTTTCGCACGGGGCACGCGAGAACCACTCATTTGCTCGTCTCAATTTCAACTAGGCTGTGTCACACATCTCACGCCGCCCCGGGCGAATCCTGGCCCGCGTCCCTTGCTCGTCTCGTTTCTGCATTCAACGCCCCGGTTGCATGAGAAACCCGCCCTGACTTTCGAATTCTCATTCTGCCATCATGGCCTTTTGCTCAAAGAGCCCCATGTTTCGCCCCAGCAGCAATCCGGCCCCCCTTCAAAAATAGCCCTTCAAGCCGTCGTCTTATCTTAACACATTGTATCACCATCACTGCCATCGTGCCAAATTTATCTTAAGGGGAGCCAATCTGAAGTGCAACTTTTTCACTATTTGGTATTCAGACCGTTTGAAAGCCTCGTCATACATTTCCGTAATAGGGACCAACGCCTTGTGGACATAAAACACATGTCTCCAGCAAAAATGGATCCCTTTCCCTTTTTCACTGACCTCAGACCTCGTCCCCTACGCATGCCGATCATGCCCCACCAGATTCACTGACTTAGTGTCCGGCAAGAGCATACGCCCGGCGGCGATCTCTCTCCTCAGCAATCGAAAGCTTAACACCCTTACCCTTGGGCAGACTGATCCATGGCTTCTCACGGCCAATGATGAAGACGTTGCTTTCCCGGGTGGAGAACTCGTTGTCAACAGCGTCCTTGACGTGGACAATGTTGAAACCTCCATCGTGACGCTCACGGTGAGTGATGACACCAACACGTCCCTAAACTATTGTGAGTACATGTTCTCTGAGGGAAGAAGTAACGTTCAACTCACCATGTTGCGACCACCAGTAACCATGGCGATAACACCAGTATCAAACTTGATGAAGTCGGCGATCTTGCCAGTGGCAAGGTCAATCTTGACGGTGTCGTTTACCTTGACGGCGGGGTCGGGGTAGCGGATTCTAAAATACCAATTCAGTACAAAATTCTTTCAAAGACATCGCCGTGAATTTGTCTGATGCCCGGTGCATGAGATTTCTCTCGAGCACCTTGCCCAAACTGTGTCCAACGGCTGATGGATGCAGCAAACTTACGTTCGCGCGTCGTGCGTAACACAGTAGGGAATTCCACCCTTGCCAAGCTGCACACGCTTGACTTTGCCCAACTTGTATTGTGCCTCCTCCTCGGTAATGCGGTGGACGGTGAAACGGCCCTTGGTGTCGTAGATCAAGCGGAAGTTCTCGCCAGTCTTCTCGATGGTGATAACGTCCATGAAGCCAGCGGGGTAGGTTGCGTCGGTGCGAACCTTGCCGTCGACCTTGATGAGGCGCTGCATGACAATAGCCTTGGTCTCGCGACCGTTAAGAGCATATTTTAGACGGTTTCGCAGGAAGACGATGAGAGGAAGACAGTCACGAAGCTTGTGGGGACCCGGGGATGCCTTTGGTGCATAGGCACCTAAAATTTGTCAGTCCACGGATTTTCCCATTCATCTTAATCGGCGATTGATCATACCAGAGAGCTTGTCAAGAAGCCAGTGCGAGGGCGCGCTGAGGCGCTTTTGGTGCTTCTTTCTATACAATAATCAGTAACCATCTCGAGATGCAGTCCATCGTTCGTAGATCATCTCAAAGGGCAGAGAATTCCGGTTCCAAGGAGACTGTGCCAGGAAGAATTGGTGTAGGATGTGACTTACGGTCCACGGGCCATGATTGCTGTATGTTCAAATCACGGAGGGAGGTTGAAGAATTGGTCGTTGGTGGTTGGAATTCAACTGGGGAATCTGATGGCATTTTGAAAGTGTCCTCGCTTCACGGCTAAACCTCGTTCTATCCACCAATCACAAGACCCTGGCGCAATGGATGACTAAGCGCTTAGTTCACCAGTCTGTCAATCCCAAAGTTGCGCAATTGATTATTTCCTAGAAAATGTTTACATCAATGCCTATTATCCTGCGCTCACGCTCTTTATTCAAGCACAGAATAAAAACTCTTTATTTTGTTGTCATTCTCTACGCAAAACCTTCGATCAATGTTACCAAAGTTCCTAAGCGCTTGCGAAGTAAAGTGGTAATACATATGTTGAAAGAATGGGCAAGAGTCTTGAACTAATAGCATTGATATTACAACAGAGAGAAGCTTTAATTACCTAATATACCTAGGTACACGGGTAAGGAAGTAATCACGTGACCTCCAGTTGGTACCTAGGTAGTGATGACATGTTGGACTACGTTGTCTGACGCCACTTCCATCCTAAAGCCCTAGCATAAACTTGGAATGCAGATAGAAGTAAAGTAAGAGGATGAAGTGCTAGCCGACCAAGCCAGTTGGACCCAAGGCTCCTACAACTCTTGTAAGAAGTATCCAGGAGACAATTAGCTGCATATATGTTTACCACACTTCTTCATAGGGAAACTATGAAATGTTCGACGTCCATAATTTGTAAAGAGAATGAAAGAGTTCTCAAGCCAGCGATACTTTTATATGTGATAAGGTGGAGCTAGATCAGCTAACTGGATCCCGACTGCCGATCAGACGTGCGTTATCGATAAGCCGCCTATTCACCAAAAAGATACGAACGTCATCGAATAGTAGTACAACTGGTGCAAAAAAGACTTTTTCCTTCACATTGAATGAAACTGAAATGCTCCGTCTATCCATGTCCGCGCTAGTACGATGCAAGCAGGAAGAACGACAGCCACCCATATATGCAAAGGAATATGCACTCGATCCAAGCGACCCGAAACATTCCCTGCACATCTACACCTTATCGTCAAATCATTCCGGCAGATCCATGATCTTTCCAGGGTTCCTGCTCCTGGTAAGCTTACTGCTGTGCTTCACAACTGACCCATAGCAGTACTTACATGAGCCATCGTTCATCCAGTGCCGACTTCACATTCCTCATAACATTGATCGTATCCAATCCCAGCTCTTTCATCAGGGAATCCTTCTTTCCAAGGCCGATGCCATGCTCTCCGGTGCAAGTTCCTTCCATTGCTAATGCGCGATCAACCATATCGTGTATGCACTTTTCTACCGCTGCTCTTTCTTTTGGATCCTTACGGTTATAGAGAATACTTTCATGGAAGTTACCATCTCCAATATGACCCAGAATACTAGCGAAGAGGCCGAGCGCATCCAGTTCTTTTTTCGATATCTCTGCGTACTATTAGCAAAGTCCTATCCGGATCTAGAATGGGATTGCGGCTCCTCACCTATAATGTCTGGAAGCCTTGAAAGTGGTACAGCAACATCCGTTGACCAGACATCATCGCCTTCTTCACGGAGCGCGAGCATGCTCCATAAAGACTCTTTCCTCGCAGACCAGAGGGTCTTTTGCTCTTCTGCATCGGTAGCGAATTCAAAATCACCGCTCTTGTGTACCTTTGAAATGGCCTTCACTAACTTAATGTTTTCTTGAACCTGGTACAGCATCAGCCATCCATCACACTTATGCAAGCCCAGTGCAGGGAAGGTTCCTGCAGTCTTACCCCTGCTTTTGTCCCTGAAAATCTGTCGTACTTCGTTAGTAACGGTCCCACAGCACACCAATGATTGTCTCACTTGAAGAACATTGTTGGAACCTCCTTCCACTTTTTCGGCGTTGAGCCGGACCGATTGATAACACTCATCTGCACTTCATCCATAATTTCCATAGCTGCTACGGGGACGCCAGCTCGCATGACCTTTGCTGCTGCCGCTGCAGCATCTCTAATGGTAGGAAACGTAACAACAGCGACACTGGTCTCTTGCGGAATGACGGCTAATTTGAGTGTTATTTCAGTGACAAGACCAAGAGTACCCTCGGACCCGACAAACAGATTGGTCAAGTTATAACCAGCTGATGATTTACTTCAAGATCGTCAAAACATGTCCAACGAATACAATATGAAAAACTTACCGCGGACGACGCCGGGTCTTGATGATCGTTCCATCGGCCAGAACAACTGTGAGATTCACAACCCAGTCTTTCATTGTGCCGTATCGAACAGCATTGGTACCACTAGGCAATTCCATCTATTAGAGATTTTCTCATTTGGATGGGTTACACAATCCCAAACGAACCTGCAACTCGTCCCAACCATACCACCGATCCGGGCCTAACAGATATCAACACGTGACCCAGATAATAACCCCCTGGTCATCGCCAGTACCAGGGTATGGAGGCGAAAAGCGACTTACAGATGGACCAGGGTCAACGGGAAAGAAGAGTCCAGAATCTTTTATTGATTCGTTGAGGCTCATCCAAGGAACGGAAGGCTGAACAACGACATCCATGCTGGGGAGGGCCACCGTCAGCAGCCATTCTGCGATCTTCATCCTTCAACAACGCTTGCTTACTCGTCCTCATGCAACGCTATTATATGATCCATGAAGGTAAAATCAATGGACATGCCGCCATATGGAGCGGAAAAATTGGCCTCCAAAGAAGAACCTCCGGAATAGGGGACTAGATGGATTTTCAGCGACCGCGGTAGCCGCAACGCATATTTCACGGCACGTACTCATGGGCACACGATATTTATGGCATATCTTTGCGATTTGAGAGACCTCTTCAGTGGATTTGGGGTATGCAACAGCTACCGGGAGCTGGTCTATGTTGATCGAAGACCATTGCGAATAACCGTGCATGAGAAGGTCTTCGTCGTCTGTACTAATAGCGTCGTCTCCGAGCAGATATCTCAGCTCGTCGATTGCCTAGCTAGAGCATTAGCCGCCAGCTGGAATCGAGCGCGTCTTTCCTACGTCACCTTTTCCATTTCCGATTTGGAAGCATAGCGGGGCTTCGAAGAGGCAATCCAGGGGAGCCGGAATCGCATGCCCGCCTCCTCCCTAGAGCCGTAGCCGTACAGGTACGTGAGTGAACCGGTGAATGCAGTCAGCAGCAAGACTCGACCGGATGTCCAAAAGGGTACAGGACTGGTCTTCGGCTTGCCGAATTGCTGGGCTTCGCTCGTTTGCATTCGGCGAGGGCCAGCACCCCGCCTCAGCAAGGGAGAAGAGGCTGGGCGGAGGCGGGCGCGCAATGCTGTTCGAAACATGATGAGGAGGGGAAACGTCAGGTAGGGAACGAACAGTCCCTGGTAGTCAACGGTTGCAAGGAGAAGTTCTTAGGGGGAGAGCGGGTGTGGGTACTACAGGCCATCAGTCTTGCGGGCCTGGCAGACGCAAGAATCCAAGAAGAAGAAGCAACGAAGATGACCGGGCCGTCGAGGCATTTTGTACTGAGAGGGCGGCGGGGAGACGACCAACTTCCTTAAACGCAGTTGGCGCGAATTTTGGGACCAAGTCGTCGCCTGCCAGCACAGAGGCTGGGGCCCCGTCGAGGAGTGCTGCAATTGCCCGTATCGTCAAAGGGCGGGGGAACCAGTCAAAGACGGCGACGTCTACTGACTCTAGCAGCTCGTTTGCTTCGACTGAATTTTTCCCTCACATCCCTCTGCACCAACGATGCCAGGGAAAAAAATAGGCTTCAACACCGCACCCCTGCAGTGATCACCTGCGCTGCACAAAAGCAAATTGCGGGGAAGCATGGGCGTTTGCGGTTGTTGTATCCACCACGGCTCAGTCCCGCTGCCCGCAACGTCCTTTCAGTGGTGCCCCAGCATCGATTCGATACGTATCCGCCCTGTCGTCCGCCATTCACCCCCATGCTCCATCTCCCATTCCCATCTCAACCCCCCCGGCGCGTGATGGCCTGCCTGGAGAGACGTTCCCGACGAGCAGCCTGCCTTGCCTTGGGGACCGCCCGTCTGGTTGCTCGTTCCTGTTCCTGTTCCTGTTCCTGTCCCCTCCTCTCCGCACCAGATTGGCAGACGGCCACCGATTTCCCTTTCCAGCGCGCTGACCATGGACCTGGGATTGCGGCCGTTGATGAGGCTCGAGGGCGCCCATCCGACGGCGAGCCCTGTCCGCCATGGCACATGCAGCAGCAATCCCCCTGGGCGGTCAAGACGGGATCCGCCAGAGAGAGTCATGACTTGCGCGTCGCCTCTCCGGGCTCATCCTCGACTGGTCTCATGGTTGCCATTCATTATTGGACGCAGTGATACAAATTACCCTCGAGAAACTCAGTTGTGGACGCGGGGTGGTTTCCAACCTCCTCCTTATCCCACCCTTCGCTCATAGCCAGCCCGGGAAAGCCACGCATCCCGCCAGCAATACGCTCCAGCGGACTTTTTCCTCGTCAGAAGACGCGGTGAGAAGAAAAGAAAATAAATGCCGCACCTGCACTCGGCGCCTCACACGACAGAGGTAGGCCTGAACAGTCTTGACTCTGCTGGAACCTAGCATGTCAGCCGATAGCAAGTGACAAGAGACATGTTGCGCATCTTTTGCAAGCGCTCAGCTGCGCACTAATGACGATTGAGGATTGTGCAGGGAAAATTTTAGAGGATGCAAATCAAGATATTTGATATGCTGCAATTGGGGGACAATCAACTATTATTATCGCCAGGACGCCCCTCTTTCTTGCGCGTGGATTCTTGGGCCAGCATCGTCATTTTCTTACTAAGGCATGCTTATGATTTTATATTGGGCATTGAAGCAAACGCAGCCAATCACGTTTCAGTTGGAATGGGTGATGGTTGCGAAACGACGAAGAAGAGATTTTCCGCAAGGAATACTAGTGCTACAGCATTAATGAGTGATATGTGCATATATACAGGTGCATGCAAACAATACTGACAAGAATCAGCCCGCGATCTCGTTTGGTTCTCCTGCAGCGCAGGGGATATGTAGTGGGTAATGTGTGTTCCTTGGTCAAGAGGGAGTGATGAAGAGAAAAAAGCCTTGACGTGAATCTCAACATGGCTTGTCAGAAGGTGCCACGGCAACGGGGGAAAACAACAATCAACCGCCGACGCTGACGCGCTCAACGGCATCGTGATATTCTCATCAACATCGCCCATCTACGATTTGAATATTCTACGGAGTACCGTTAGGGTCTGCATGATGAATAGCCCCGAGGCTGAATTATCCGCTGAGTTGTCCCGCGTGCTCAACTGCCCATATCCTGCGTCGTTGCATGTAAGTCGCCGTCATCGCGCTGTTGCGCCTTATTCTATGCAGATTCCAGTGTGCCGTCCAGCGCGCAGTCGCACAAACCAACACATGACTGCGAGGCCCATGCAGGTCATATAATATAGCTGACGTTGGACTTGCATTAGAAACTCGCCAGTATCCTCAGCGTCAACGACGAGTCCACGGTCAAACAATGGGTTGCTCGGAACCTATGCCGGCTCAGGAAACTCGCCTCGGCGACGGCAGAAGCGCTGGAGCTCTGGTCGTACGCTCTAGATATTCTCAGGTGCCTATGTATGTGTGTGACTACGAGCATTTCTCACGCCTTGGCCGGTGCATCCGTGAAAGAGAGCTGTAGCTGAACTGAACTTCGTCTGCCAGGTGTCGCTCCCGAGTTTCGAGACGAGCTGCTCCAGCAAAATCCTAGTCTCCTGCATTCTTTGTTGGAATTATCACTGCGCGACTTCAACCAAGTAAGTACTACGTATCCTCGGGGAATCCTGCCACGTTCATGGGTCGCCGTGTTTTTACCTTTTGGTACTCAAGGGAGTCGATCCATCCCGCGCGCGTGGGGTTTTGCTTTTTCGTTCGTGCTCAACAAACGGCTGCGAGTCAAGTCCCACTGCCAGCTCTGAAATTCAATTCCGGATTCAATCAAGGGCGTTGGGCTTACATTATCTACAGTATGTCGACATTTGCGTACAATTCCTATCAAGGCCGCTGCCCAACACCATCCCGATCCCGGCACCAGCGCAGTCCTTTTTCCTACGTCTATTCGAGAATGCTGTCAAATCACCCTCGGTAACTACACTGAGACCAGTGTACCAGATCTTAGATGGGTCAGGCAGAGATATCCTCAATGTCCTGCCAAAAAGCACCAAAGATGAGCTAAACCGGCAGGTATCTACTCTACTGGCATCAGAAAACGCGCAACGTGATTCCATGCTTTTGCTATGGTGTTTTGGCATTGTTCTTGCCCTAGAGGGCGAGCAACGTGTTTGCAGTAATCACCAGCGCTCCTCCAGCTCAGCAGGTAGTCCAGGTACAGTTGATTCAAGCGGAGCTGAGAAGACTTGGAAAACGCCGGCTGCTCGTAGGCTGTTTGGCTCGGCTAAGTATGCTTTGAAAACCGCGAACATGACTGTTCTGAGTGTTGTGTGGGCGTCTAAAGGTGACGTCGGCGTTTCTGATATGCAGGCTGTAGAATGCATCAGAATTGCCACGAAGACGATGCAATCCATTGATATTGACGTTAGGCGAGCCTGGCCTGCCAGCAGTACACTGGCTAAGGGATCCTTAAAAAAGCTGGTTGAAAAGGCTTTAAGAAAAGATATTCCACCCTTGGTACAATTACAGGTAAGTCGTAATTAAGATTTGATTATTGCGTGTCATTAACAATACTCTAGGTTTTCAGTTTCCTATCTACCATTCTCAATCCGCAAGACGTTCCGGACCAAGTTGTGGCCCAATATGGAAACGTGTTATTGGACTTATCCAAGAATCAATTTGATGCAGAACATCTCTTAGAAGCACTCACCACATCCTTACTAACATTTGCCCCTCGACTTGGGGAATCATTCCTACGGATTATGATTAAAACCCTTCTAGATGGAAGTTCTTCGAATTCAACATTGAATAGCATCGAAACATACATCCAACTAGCAAAAGCGTTTGCAACTTGCCTTCCGACCTGCACGGAATTTCGCCAGAGCCTCTTGCATTCTCTTTCATCGAACGAACTCCATGCTAGTTTAAAGAAGTTCCTTGAAACTAAACGGGCTGAGATGTCCTTAGAAAACAACAACCATGTCAACATATGTACTACACAGGTTATGCTCTTGCAGTCGAAACTTTCGTCTGCTATTGTTAGGCTCTTTCTGACGTCTGCTTTAACAAGTCAGTCTGAGGAATCGGGGATATCACACAACCTTGCGATCGCTCTACTTCAACACCAAGAAAGACTTACTGTTCCGTTCGCTCCATGCGTACACAACACACTGGTGACCAAAAAATTGTCAAAGCTTTCGGTTATTGAACAAGCTTGCACTCCGTCAACTCAAAATCATTTTGATGATTGGAAAGAGCAATTAGCATTCAGCCTACAAGCGCAGAGCAACCACCAGAAGGATTCGATCATCAGGACCGTGGCGCAGATTTGCCAGAACCTCGAAGAGAGATGTGATAATGTTGAAGAGCCACTACGAAATGAACGACGCAAGGTTGAGGAGTTGGAAGCAAACGTCGCTAATCTGAATTCCCACGTGTCAAAACTAGAGGCCGAGGCCATCGACAGACAAATGATGATGGATGGGTTAGAAGCCGAAAGGGCGCAAATAGAAAGCGACCTGAATCATACGGAAAGCGAAAACTGCAGGCTTTCCGAATCGGTCAACGAGCTAAAACGGGAACTTGCCAATACAAAGCGATATACTGACGAAGTCCTTCGGGAAGCTCGGGATGATTTTAGTTCGAAGGAAGTACAGCTCCGGACTACAATTCTATCTCACGAAGAAACCTTGATGGTCCGCAACAACCAAATGGAAGAACTGCATAGAACTCTAATTTCTCTGCGAGAGGAAGTACAGGAAGCGCAGGTTAAAGGTCAGGGCTTACGTGACTTACAAAATGAGCTTCAGAATCAGTACAAAGATCTTCACCATGACTGGGAGTGCGAGCGTGCACTCGTCTTGCAACAAAGGGAAGATATCGCGAGGATGAACGTTCATGAGAGTAGGTTGACAAATGAACTACAGACTGTTCGAGACAGTATCGAGGAGAAATGCGCTCAGCTTCAGGATCTCCAGGAGGAATGCGAGCGTATCGAGCTACACTCTAGGGACACCCTTACGAACCTACAGTCAAAACACGAGGCAGAAATGGAACACGTAAACGCTAAGGTTAGAGGTTTGGTCGATAACATTCATACATGGCTAACGATAGCAGGCAAATGAAGACCGGCAATTACTACAAGAGGAGCTGTCTCGGGTGGAGCTCACTTATCGTGAGCTGGCAAAGTCCCATGAAGCTACCTTGCAGCAATCTCGCCGACACCAGGATATAATCTTGGAGCTGGAAGTGAAGGTATGCATCCGCTCTTCCCACCGATAACTTGTATACTAATATTGACAGGTTGAACAACTTTCAGACACCTGTACGTCGAAAGACGAACAGCTTGAAGCGGAAAAGGCTTGGAGAAATAAGTTGTTCAGTACTATGGGGATCAAGCCTGAAAGTCCCATTTTCTTTCGCAAGGAACCTCGTGAATTGCATGATTCTCCAAAAACCCCACGAGCTCAACGTAAGCACAAAATCAATAGCTACCAAGCGAATGGGACTCAGTTTGCAGTACAAAATGACGCTGAGCTTCAGTCGGATGAAGCAGCTGAATTGTCCTTAACATCGAGTTCTTCACCAAAAGGTGGTCGTACGCCGAAACGTGCTCGAGCACAGAAGTCATTCAAAGTCCCTACGATGCATCGGCCGACCAGAAGCACCGTTAGGTTATTGCCCAAAAGAGAGGCCCTTGCAGACGTATCTGCACGCCACAACCAATCTCCGACCCGCCGTCACACTACAGTCGGCTTCAACAACGGCCAAGACGACAAGAACATGGGCAAACGGTCAACCAAGGACCGCCGTGGATCGTTGCAGTCTGCAATTGAAGGGTCCTTTGGTGGAAGTTGCCTATATACCAGCACCCCACTAGCTAATCGTGATGATGTGTTCCAACAACGCGCGGATAGACAGCCGGATATTGAAGAAGAAACGATGATGGATTTTTAGTTTTCGGGTTACACGGGCATGGGCGAGGGAGACGGCTGGTTGCATATCCTCTTTCCTTGTATTCAATGATTAGATAGAAGTGTAATTCTTTCTTTGCTAGTGCTAAGCCAACTCCAATAACACAATGAAACAGCGGGACGTGACGGGTAAGAGCAGTTGTGAAATCTAGGTTTAAAACAGCACCCGGACGTCAACAAACAAACAAAGTGAGTGTTTGCTTCGACGAAGGCTCCGATGCTGGAGCGCTGCATCGCTTCACCATCTTTGGTTTACTTGCGCGCAGGCCGTCGTTCGCAGCTTCACCTCTTCTATTTCTTTTTCTCCTTCTTTTTCTTTTTCCTCTTCTAGCGGCGAGGTTGATTTCACACCGCAACAGGCCTTCCCTTCCAATTGCGTTACTACCTAACGACGACGACGACAACAACAACCAACTCTGGCGGTCAGTGCCTCCCGTATAAATACTGTCACAACGCCAGCAGTTTGTGGGCTCCACCAACTTACCTCTTCGTCCCACCACCCTCTGTACCTCTGCCATGCGGGGGCACCCTCAAGTTTCAAGGCCTCGCCGCCCGATCATTCGCCCAGAGAGCAAATGGCAGACGGCCGATGAGGTCAAAGTCAAGCTTTCTGGGCTGCCGCCGGGCTGCAAAACCCTCGATATACACAAGCTCCTCCGCCATTATGGCACTGTCATCAGGATTGACATCAAGCCCGGTCATCCCGATGGTACTGCCTATGTCGACTTCCGCCCGCCACCGCGCACTCCATTCTGGAATAGCCCTCTAGCCTTGAGAAGCAAGCTATTGATTGTCGAGCTTTTGAATCGGAAACCTCTACGAATCCCAAGCCCGCTCAATCCTAATATCTTCTACCCGGAAGTCACCTCCCTCTATGCCCATTCTCTTGATTTTGGATTCATGTACGAAGAATCGACCATGATGAGAATGCAACATGCACCATCGATTCCTGGACACCAGGTTGAGCTAAGCCTCAACCTGAAGAGAAAGGAGCTGGATATACGATTCTCTTTAGAAATCCCCCCATCCGAAGCACGGGCTGCTACTACACGACCGGGCGCTAAACCAAGCCATTTCCGATACCGATTCCGTTTGCCTATTGCTCAGCTGCAACGAGTGTACGAAACTCATAACGATTCTACTAGGTTGCGAGCCTTGATCATTCCTTTTGACTCTCCCCCACAATTCTTCAAACAGACACGAGACATTGAGTCGACACATGACAACAATACACTATGGCAAGAATGGCAAACCTGGTTTCGTCAGACTGTAATTGCAGATAATGCAACGGCCACACGCTTCAAACTAGACCCAGTGGTGCTCAATGACGACCGAGTGGCCATTGATATCGGCCGATGGACTACATATCGCTTCCAGTTTGGAGAATCGGATGTGAACCAGCAGGGCTACTTCACGTTTATAAAGATCCTCACTGACTACAATATTCCAATTATCCACAATCGTCCAATTCAACTCAGGAACCGCACGAAAGCTGAATTTTGGGGCCTTCTAGAAGACAAAAAGGCTAAGGAGACATTGGAGCTCTCTGCACTTCATTACCTTACCAATAACGACATCATCTCGCTTGATTTCGTAGTAAGATATCAGCTTGAAGTTTGTCTCTCCAACGGCTGGTTGAATGAATACAACATTAAGAGGACGTTCCTTGAGAGGCTTGCCCAAATGGAACCTACAAGAGCTAAAGGGATTCTCGAGAAAGTCGCAGAGAGCCGTACTCGAGTGTACGACCCCATGACCATATTTAATACTAGCCCCAAGGAAGACCCATCGAAAAAGATGCCCGGATACTGTACATACACGCGTGCAGTAAATGTCACTCCATCCATGATATACGTCGCCACACCTATAGTGGAGACCTCGAACCGCGTCGTGAGGAAGCACACGGGTCATCAAGACCGTTTCCTTCGAGTCAAATTCACCGATGAAAAGAATGAAGGCAGGATTAATAGTGTAGAGAATAACAGGTCAGACGAAGTTTTTCTCCGTATCAAACGCGCCATGACAAATGGTATCATGGTCGCAGGTCGGCACTACGAATTCCTTGCATTTGGCAATTCACAGTTTCGTGAACACGGTGCTTATTTTGTCGCAGCCAATGACCAACTCGACCTGGTTCGTATGCGTGAATGGATGGGATCCTTTGACCATATCAAAGTAGTCGCAAAATACGCTGCTCGAATCGGTCAATGCTTTTCTACCACCCGTGCTATTACAAGTGCGAAGGTGAAGCTTGTGGAAATTCCTGACATCGAACGAAACGGTTATAACTTCTCGGATGGTGTTGGGAAGATTTCGGAGTTCCTGGCAAAAATGATTGCTCAAAATCTCGGCCTCCCTTGGGATGATTATCCATCCCTTTTCCAGTTTCGACTTGCAGGTTGCAAAGGTGTGCTTGCAGTGTCTCCCGAGCTGAATCGAGGGGAGAAGGCGACCGAGATTCACATTCGACCAAGCCAGGTCAAATTCCCTGCCAAGCATGAAGGTTTGGAGATTATTCGTTGCTCATCCTATGCAGTTGCTTGCTTCAATCGACAATTGATCATTGTTCTCTCTACTTTGGGAGTTCCAGATCATGTCTTTATTAGGAAGCAACAAGAGATGGTCACTGACCTGGAACAAGCCACCAAAGTGGAAAATAAGGCACTCGAGAAACTTCAACGGAACGTTGACATGAACCAGATGACGCTGACAATGGCAGCAATGATTTTAGATGGGTTCATGCGGAGCAAAGAGCCTTTCATGATGTCACTCCTGCAATTGTGGCGAGCATACAACATCAAATTCTTGAAAGAGAAGGCTAGAATTATTCTTGATAAGGGTGTCTTTCTCCTTGGATGCGTTGACGAGACGGCAACCCTTCGTGGACACTCCGACGAGCCTCAATCGCGACCCGATGCAACGAGGGAGGAAAAGCTCGCAACTCTTCCAGAGATCTTCGTCAAGATCTCGGATCCCGATGAGCGCGGCACATACAAAGTGATCGAGGGGATCTGCATACTGGCACGGAACCCATCGCTTCATCCAGGAGACATACGAGTTGTACGGGCTGTGAATCAACCTGCATTGCACCACCTCAAGAACGTCGTTGTACTCCCACAGACTGGTGACCGAGACATTGCGAATATGTGCTCGGGCGGAGATCTTGATGGTGATGATTACCTCGTTCTCTGGGATGCGGATTTCCAGCCCCCCGAGATCAATCACATACCCATGGACTTTACCCCAGAAAAGCCACCAGAGGTTGGAGAGGTCACGATTGAAAATATTATCGACTTTTTCGTAACTTACATGAAGAACGATAGTCTCGGTAGAATCGCCACTGCCCATCTGGCCCATGCGGACATGAAGGATTCGGGGGTGCGCGATGACGACTGTATTGAACTAGCCCGACTACACTCATGTGCAGTGGATTATCCAAAAAGCGGGCTGCCGGCTATTATGCCTCGAGAAATGGTCCCTAGAAAATATCCACACTTCATGGAAAACCGATATAGACCAAAAGAGAAGGTTTACAAGTCCCTAAAAATTCTTGGACAACTGTACGATCAGGTTCAGCTTGTGGATTTCGTGCCCCAATACGAGTTGCCTTTTGACCCGCGAATCCTTGATGCTTATGAACTGGACGCTGATATTCTTACACAGGCGGGGGAAGTTAAGAAGCTCTATGACACTGCTGTTCTCCGACTCATGGCCAAACACGGCATCAAAACTGAGTTTGAAGTATGGTCAACTTTTGCTCTTGAACACAATCAAGAGAGCAGGGACTACAAGTTCGCCGAAGACCTTGGCCGATTCAGTTCTACCATCAAAGACCAGTTCAAAGACATCTGTCGAGAAAAGGCAGGAATATCAAACCAGCCGTATGGTCTTAGCCAAAACGACTCCGAGAAGCTATTGCGGTTCATTGCAGCCATGTACACCGTGACTGCTAGGGAGATGGAAGACGTATTGAAGGAATGCCGAACCATGAAAATGGTTGGAGGTCGTGAAAAGCCTATAAGGAAAATGGAGCCCGAATCCATGCCGCTCATGAGTTTTCCATGGATTTTCTTTAAAGAATTGGGTACAATTGCCACGGGCAGCAGTGCCGGCCGTGATATCGGTACCTTAACGAAGCAAGGTTTGGAGAAGAAGCCCCATCGGAAACCAGTCGACTTTGGTGCTGGTCCTGGCGAAGGCGCCATCGAGACCAAAGGAGGCCTTACCAAGATTGGCGAGATTTTGGAGCTCTTCAAGCAACCGGCACCCTCACGCAGTGAAGTGCGAGCGCGATCTCGAGCCGATGATGAACATGTGGCCATGGTCGAGCGAGGTATTCAAGGAGGACCATCGGATTGGCAGAAGCGACGGGTTTCTACTCCACTCATTGACACTTCTGTGGCTCATGATGATTATCTCGCAAAGGGCGAGGCAATGTTCGAGCAAGAGCAGGCCGAGTTGCAAGAACAGGTTGGAGATGAATTCGTCACGAGCTTGGAAGATGAGGAAGGTGAAGACGAGGAAGTTTTCTTGGAGATGGACGATCAGCCGTCTGCTCTTGAGACTTTGGCTAGAATAGTTGATGATAAGCGTGATTGATGGGTTGGACTACATCAGAGTGATTGACGGGGATTTCTATAATTTCCTTTCCATCCCTTTTGGTTCTCTCATTAGTGGAGGCTTCAATGGGGATTTGGACGAGCTCACTAGACTGGCTGCAATTCTGCAAGGCGTCAGTATCCCATGGGGTTGAATTCCCTCATCATGTATAATATACCAACCGGCCCAAAAACAGGGAGAATTACCATTATACAAAGCAAATCTATGCTACCAAATAAATCAATCATACGTGAAATTCTGTGACGTTCTCCCACAGAACAAAGCTTTACGATAGCATCCATGACGTCGAACACAACCAATTTAGCCTACCTAGGCATGTACCTACCCCACCACCCGAAATTCTCAACACCAAATAAATGCCTCCCTCAACGCGGATTCCCCCGCTTCTACAGCCCTACACGCGTCTCCCGCCCAAGAACTCGCTGGTCCTTCTTTCGAGCGTTTTAGGTGCTAGTGCGAATTGGCTCGTTATACGATTCCTTTGCGATGCGTTGAAGGGAAGGGAAGAGCGGGGTGCGGCGCGCACTATTGACGAGGAACAATTTGGAGGAGCTGGGCTACAGAATGGCATAGGGCGTGAAAAGAGTGAGGGTGAGGAGGAGGATGATGATGGAGAGGTTTCTGTGGTCCTTGTTAGTTGGATGAGGGATTGGGAGTTTTGGAGGAGCGAGGGGAGGAAGGGTGGGGTGAGTTTTCTAAATTTATAAATTTGGATTATGTCTGGATACTGATATCTACTTTCTAGGGCTTAGATCTTAATCGCCTCGCACAGGAGAAACGATTCGTGTTTATCGATGGCTTGTCGAATCTCTTCCTACCGCCTTCTGCTGAAGCCCCGAAACCTACGGCTCCGATAGCTGGATCGCAAACTCCTGCGAGAACAACGGTTCTATCAGCTCGAACACCACCGCGAACGACTATATCACGGGCGCCGGTTCCGACGAATGGATCTCTGAATGGTATAGCGGGAAATACACCTATATCGCTCTCGAATACTCCAACCTTTAAACTCACCTCCCCATCCCTGACGCACCTAAACGAAACCCTCACAAAAGCCTTCGCGCACATAAACCCTCCAACCACCACCCCAAAGAAAATCCTACTTATCCTAGATCAACCGGACTTCCTGCTCGCCGCCGCGGGAAGAACCTCTCCCACCTCCACCTCCACCTCCACCACCACCTCCCCATCACTCACACCCTCAACCCTAACATCCACCCTCCAAACCCTCCGTCGACGCGTCTACTCCACAATCACGGTCATATCGGCCGATACACCGTTAGTAGCGAACGCGAGGACACCGCCCGTGCCGCTGGAAACGAGTTCTGCGGCTTTTGTGGTCAGGTTGGCGCATTTGGCGGATAGGGTTTTGGGGGTTAGGTTGTTGGATACGGGGGTTGCGAGGGATGTTAGTGGCGTTTTGAGGGTTACGAATGGGTCGGCATCAACTGGGTTTGAGGGTAGGGAGGAGGGGAAGGAGTTGCTTTATCATGTACAAGGGGATGGGGGTGTGAAGGTGTTTGAGAGGGGAGGTGGGAGTGCGGTGGCTTGAGTGTGTGTTTATGATTAGTTAGATGGGGGTTGGGAATGGGCGTTGCTAGGCTGGATAGACAAATAGATAGAAAGGTTAATTCATGAATTCATTTCATGGGGTTCAGAACATGATGTAATTTTCTCCTTATTGCCACAATGGGAGAACTCCCCAGAATGCACACCACCCCCTCTCCCTCCTAGAGACGCACATCTAGATTGTTTTGGGGGGAAAGAAAAGTAAAACGAGAGAATAACAAGAGGGAGGCAAATGAGCCAATTGCTAGTCACATAGAAAATCGAACCCATCCATTTTACTTTACTTTCGTGTTTGTTTGGAAATTCCCCGTTATTTGTTTTTCTCTCAGCCTGGTAGTTACAAAAAACACACAAGCCGAGAAAGATTTCTTTCAAACTCTCAGTCTGCCTTCATTTTCGTATGATCATGAATTTTGAACCTAGGCGAAGAAGAAATATATGATCCCAGACGAAGAAGAGAAGTGCGCCCCCCACCCCCAATCGATATCAATTCCTCGACTCCACTACATCATCTTTTTGGCCCCCCATCATTGTTGTTCGAGAAAAAAGGGAGAAGGGATGATTCAAAACTTGTCTATGAGGAAGGTTTGGAGGGACCCCGAGAGCCTGGGGCGACGCCCGTTCGGAAACCGTTGCTGAACTTGCGGGAGACGGACTTGAGGGATCGCATGCGGCCGGTACCGGTGGTTTTCCTTCGCTTGGCCTTCTCACCCCAGTTGACTGTGTTCACAGTTTGTTAACCAGATATTCTGCTGTGATTCTCAAGGGATCGTTACGGTGGTAGGAGTAGGAGTAAGAGAGGAGGAAGAAGTGTATGCTATGTCATGTTATGGATGTATAAGGAACGAACGTACACTTGCGGGTCTTAGCTGCTGGGTATCCGCAGGAAGCGCATGTGTGCTTCTGGATGTGGAGGGAGCGACGACCTAAAAGAGAATATATTGTCAATTGAAACTGGTCCATTTATGATTGATTCCCTCCAACAATGACACACAGATAATACTCCATTTTCTCAAATCTGTGGTTCTCCGGGGGGAAACAAAGGTATAACTAACCGCAACGTCTGCAGAGGGTATGAGTCTTGTTGTGGCGTTTGCCAAAGCTGGAAGTTCCCTTCGCTGTAATCCATTGTCAGTCGATTTGATTCGAAATTTAGAAAAGAGAGGTAATCGTCGGGGCGGGTTGGGCGTACTCATTTTGGATCAGGCAACTAGAAGAAAATCGTTACGTTAGTGATGTTTCTTTCATGATGCTGAGCGTGGATACGTACATACCCTGTGGCTTCGTTAGTAGGGAATTGGTTGTCGTTGGTCGTCGTCTGCTGGTTCTTCGCGAAACTGAGGATGTTCGATTTTCGGGCTCGCTTCGCTTGTGTGTGAGCGGAGGAATCCGACGCTAAGCCTCTTTGGGATTAAGCGCGTCTAGTTGATCAACTTCATGTTCTTTTGACTTGAATGTGTATTATGTCAGTTATCTTCTAATTTTTATGAGAATAATCTAAATATCCTATAGGGATATGCTTCATTTTCGAGGACTCTAATGACTCAAAAATTTGGCGGTTTCCATTCAGGAAATCAGATTTTTTAAGCAAAAATTCCAGGACGGTGTCTGTTTCCATAAATTGCTTTCCAAGCGATCACTAGTAAATCATGCTTTCATGTATTTCAAGAGTGACAATTGTTTCATATCTCATATATGAACTCCAAGTTAATATTGGACTAGAACCAAGTATGCAACCCAAAGGTATACTCCAATCGAAAGGCCAAAGCTAAACATGCTTCGAAAAGCAATCCTCAATGCAAAGAATTGTTACCACCAACGCTAATCAAGTTCCTCCCCTCAAGAATCTTATGGCGAATCTATCAACCAAGCGAATCCCCCTTCTTCAAGTCAGTCTTCCCCATTCAGCTCTCAAATCAACTGAACCATCTTCACCTACCACCTTCCCCCTATCCCATTCTCTTCCCTCTCCTCTCTTCACCCATCTAACATCTTCCTCCGTCTTTTCCTTTCCGGTTTCCCATTTCTTTACCTCCTCATCTGTGAAGCCCGCAGCTCTTAACCTCTCCGCACCTTGCTGTCTCCAACGTTGTCGATCTCGGAGAGCCTCTATTGCCTGATCCCAGTCATCCTCCATATCCGAATCAGGTTTGATATCTGCCGATGGGTCATATGTCGAGGAGAAGTGATCATCCATAGTCGAAGATTTAAAAGCTCCGCGACCTCGAGGCCGGACTTTTGGAGGTGATGGGGGAGGTAATGGGCCAACGATCCTTTCTAGCGGATCGGAATCCGAGTCTCCAGAAGCTGGAACAGGGCGCTGGGTTTTCTTTTCTACAGTCGAAACTGGTTGGCGCGAAGTAGAGGAATCGCGCTGCTTTCTATGTGACTTGTGATTCTTATCTGACTTTTCCACGGACCGTGACCGTGACCGTGACCTAGACGGTGAGTAAGATCTGCCCCGTCGATGCCTCCGCGATGTGCCATCCCTATGCCGCGTTCTACTTCTGCTACGCTCTGAATCATTCCCATGTCTATGATGCCTTCGCGCCTTTTCATGTCGTGAATGGCGATCCCTGCGGTCATACTCCGCATCGCCATCTTCATGTCTCCTACCATGTCGGCCGTCCCTACGGTCGTGCTCCTCGTCGCTATCGTCATATCTCCGACTGCGCTTCTCTTTCCGCCGTTGCCTCTCCCTAGAATCATCTCTCCTACTCCTCTTTGAATGCCTATCGTGATGCGTATGCCTTCTCTCCCTCCTCTCATCCTCGCTATCCTCAACTCTCCTCTTTTTAGATGATGACCCAGGCTCGCGGTTACTATGATTATTCCTCCGACGATCATCATACTTCGGAGGAGTCAGTCGTCCTTCTCTCTTCCTTGCCTCCTTCCTTTGCATATCCCTCAATTTAGCCCTAGATTCCTCCTCCTCCTTCGCCAGCAAAGCAGCATTATGGGAATCGGTTTCACGGAGGATATTGCGCAGGAAGCGAGTATTTGGTTTTGGAGCATTACTTCGAGGTCTACACATGGTCAATAACTACACCATTTTGTGACCGATTAATATAAAGAAAGTTGAAGAAGGTGAAATGGAATTACTCATACCTTGGCTGCAGAAATGCTTCCAACCCAACCATGCTGTATTTCTGCGAACTTGCTTTCGCATCCGCCTTCAAGAGTTCAACGACATAGTCGCTGTCCTCTGGATTTCCTGCCGGCATTGCGCATTGAGGAGATATGCGCAGATTAGGAGGACAAACAAACTAAAGAGTGTGGAGTGCAGGAGAAATACCTATGTAGATCTAAGCGGTAACATGGCCCTTGGCCCGTGCATCAGCCCTACCGCGGGTCGCTCTCCACCATCCATGGATCATTGCCATCCCGCAAACAAAGATTTGGTAAAGTAAACAAACACCCACCAAACTTTCTCCTACGCCACAACACCGCTGAATACCAACCCATCCACAATGTCGCAAAGCCCCGAATCCGCCCTCCGCGAAATCAACAAAACAAAAACCATAAACATCATCTCACTCGCCGACTCCCTGCGACCCAAAGAATCCCAAAACGCACAAAAACGCAACTCAGGCGTCTCCGAAGACTCCGCCGACCCTTTTGAAAATGCGACCCCTGCAGGCTTACAAGCAGATCTAATTCACTACAAAGAATTGTTTGGGAAACTGCGATTTTCCTATGTGGAGCAAGTCACCAAGGAGAAGTTTCTCAGAGGCATAACGGATAATCCCCCGTTGTTTGTTGAAGGGGAGGAGAATGTGAGGTTGGAGAAGGAGCTGGTGGAGGCGAAGAAGGCGTTGAAGGAGCAGAAGGTGGAGGTTGCGGGGTTGGTGAGTGAGTTGGAGGAGATGGGGAAGGTGTTGACTGGACGTATGAATGCCCCTCTACTTATCAACCTCCTTTGATTTACTAATTTTTGAACTTGTAAAATAGGCCATGAAGCTATCACTCTCCGAAAAGCCACGCTCGAATCTCTACCTCCACAGATATCAGCCCTGGAATCGCAAATTGAGCAACTGAAGGCTTCGGTCGCTGCTAACACGCCTTCCTCCGCGAACCCTTCCTTAAATCTCCCTCTTCCTGAAACGCAGGCACTGCTCGAACAACGTAATAGCGAGCTGGATGCGTTAAACGCTCAGATTGCGGCACTGCAATCCCAACTACCGCGAAAGAAGGCAGAAATAGAAAGGTTAGAAACAGAACTCAAGCCGCTGGAGCAGAAGAAGAAGGGAGTGGTAAGGGAGGCTATGGATGCTAAACGAATTAGGGAGGAGGGTGGTGGACTAGGTGACGAGCTCGAGGAGAGGGGAAGATGGTACAGAGCATCTGAAAAGGGATTGAGAGAAATGCTTGGGGTTGAGAATTGAAAGAGCTCCTAGGTAGGATATTGTTGGTGCTAGGCGTTTGTTGGGCGGAGTATATTGGACATTGGGATAAATGATACCATGATTTGAAAGTTTGGGTAATGGTAGGCACAATGAACTGTGTACAATACATTGCTTCAGTTGTATATGATTTGCTTGATCAAATGTTAAACGATGTATGCTATGAATTTATCGAAGTAGTCGAACAATTATCAGAATCCTTCACTCGAAGTCATAATAACCCCCACAAAATCCAAAATATTTACGAGCCTTCTCAGGGAGGAGCGTTCTTGATTAGGGAAAGAACCCAAGCCACCCCTCCCAAGGGCCAAAACACCATCATCCTCCACACCCACACCCACCACCAACACACAACACAACAAAAAAAGGTATCCTATCAAACTACAAATAAAAAAGGTCGTACCCGGAGTCGAACCGGGGTTACGGGAATCAGAATCCCGTGTGCTAACCACTACACTATACAACCAAGTTGGAACTAGAAGCTGATTGGCTAATAGTATATTGTGCAGCAAAATTTTCAAAGTATATATAGATTTGTTATTTATTCTATTATGTAACAATGAAAACTGAGAAGACATGATTTCCTTATTTTCGTCAATCATTTATCATTATCACAATATTTATGCTGTATTTCGACTGCCTCGAGTCTTCAACAGTGAATGTCATCTTTATCGTTCTTGTGCAGTGGCTATACAATAAAGACGGTACACCCACTACCAGGTACCTCAGCAGATATCAGGTATGATTCATAAAGATAACACCGTATAAGACTAGTGATCTAGAAGAAACCCTCTTCCATCCAAATATACACAAACAAAACCATCACCACGCTCCCAAACACCAAATTTCCAACATCATTTCATTCATCATCAAAATAACGTACAAAACAATCACCCACAATCCAAACCCATCCCAATCATAAATCCTAACCCATAATCGTATGCCACCCCTTCTCAATCATAACATCAATCCAAAAAACCTCCCTCCCAGCATCATATCTCCGCCAAACCTCTTTAATAATCTTCATGACCCTCTTAATCGGTTTATCCGGTAACCTCAGCGCAAATTCTTGCAGCTGTTTCTCTACAAACACGCGCGCATTTCGTACCCTTGCGTCGTTGGCGTGGAGATCAAAGTAGTCCACTGAAGACACGTATCTAAGCTCAGAGGCGGCGACAACGTAGACGATCGGTTGTACGGCTGCCAGTCCTGCAGACATTGGCAGTTTGGAGAGTGAGTCAAGAATGTGGAGAGCGAGTGAATTAATCCAAAGTTTGATATCAATGGCTTCATAAGACGAGTCTAGGCGGGGAGATGGAACGTCAAAATCCAATCCATCGGCAAATGTAAAGTCTCCCGTGCCCAATCTTTTGCGGAGGATCGATGGAAAGACTCGGTAGATTTCTAGTAGTCCTGCGCATCGGTATGCTTCCGCTAATATGACAAAATCGTTCTTCGATACCCTTTCATCGCCAATGTCCGCCACTTCATCCGCAACAGGGCATTCGACGGAAAGAAGATCCTCCTCGAGAATGGAGGCATTTTCCATGTTTTCCTTTTCTTCATCAAGATCGTGGATCCACGAAAGGTGCCGCAGTCTCTCTCGTCGAACCAACTTGCCCACTTCCGCAAAAAGCATGTGTATGTTTGGCGCAATTCCGGTCCATGGATGTGGGACGATCTTTCCGTCAGGCTTTTTAGAATATGCGCCTCGTGAGCATTTCCTCGGTCTCGGTCCCTGAGTAGGAACAGGTTCGTTTGATACAAAACCAACCAACATCTCCCAGTATATCAATGATTCTTCGAAAAATTGGGCTTCCCGTTGATCTTCTACATCATTCGAGTCGCCAGCTGCAAGCAATTTGGGGAATATCAATTTCCTTGCCGTGTTTAGAAGAGGCAAAGCGAGATCACCAGAGTCGTGCCAACATCCAGTTAGACCAAGAAGGAGAATGGTCAACATTGCTCGCTCGCTCTTCATCTGACCAGTATGTATGAGATCCATCTCTTGATTAAGACACTCGAACGCCTTTCGTTGCATCTGATGGCCCGTTGCAGCCATGGACGGATATCTGTTCGCCAGTTGTGCCGCTGCCATGGCTTGTATCGCATAATATATAGAAGCGGAGCTTTGGAATATTCGACCAATAGCTGACCTAAATGGATTGAGGTATGAATCAAATGAGGAGTACACGCCACAGACTTCTGTAAAGTAATGATGTACCAACATGGAATCGATGTCGTCCAGTGTGGTTTGAGAAGACGGGTTTGGAAGCCCATAATAATTCAAGAGTAGAGAACGAGAAAGCCGGTCGTTTGTGGGGACTAAAGCTTGGTCTCCTTCCAACGAGGTTTCTGCATTTTCCACGTCGATCCCGCCAACATTCGTATTAAAAGCATTGGGTGCGTCAAAGACATCTTGAGTGAAAGCCGCCAGCTGTTCAGATGGGATAGATCCTATTAGATCAAGATTGAAATCGTCAAGGGACAAAGTGACAGGCGGTAACGCGTTTGGGTCGAGGGAAGTGAAGTCTATAACTCCGTTCTCTTCAGGACTCGTGTCAAGCCCATACTCCTCTGATAGCTGTTGATCAGTAGACCCAGGAGACTGATCAAGCTCTGGGGAGGGGTTCGCAATGGGCTCCGTGGTTGGTGGAGGAGAGGGTTTCTGGCGCGTGGGTAGTACAGCAGCTAGGGCTTCAAATCCGTTGACAACATCCAAGGGTAAGGTAGGGTCAACAACAGCAGGTTGCGTATTGTTTACCGTCTTCTTTCTCTTAGGTGATGATGGATCGACTATGGTCGGTTGCAGGAGCTCATATTTAGTCGACCACTTAAGAGATTTTTCATAACCTGGGCATGGTATGTTCCGTCCGGTACAGTTGCGACAGGCGGGTTTTGTCTCATCGCACTTCAACTGGTGTGGTATCAGCAAGTGTGGACAGAGAGACGGAATACCAGGAGAGATACCCTCTTCAGTTTACAGCGCTGGCATCCGTTCCTCGATTTGGTTTTCTTCTTAGCTTGATCGGGTGCGGGGTCAGTGGTTTGTTTTGCTGATCGTGGCATGCTTTTGGGATGATATCAGTCTATGCTAAGAGTTTCTCAAGAGGTCAAACAGTAGCGGTGCGAGCGGCGGACACGTTGGTTCGAGAGTTGTGGTGTGAGATCGGTCTTGGTGTATCAAGATGGCGAACATTTCCTTCATCCTCAACGACAAGAACGGGCAGAACGGTCCGATATCTGGGGTGCAGTAGCTTGGAACAAGACAGTTAGCCTCGTGACCCGTCGACCTGCCAGTGGAGAGCAATTGATAAGTGATAAGTGCAGGCTGGCAGGATACTGGCATCCAGTGATGTCTGCTGTTGAAGCGTCCCTCGGGGTAAAATGCCTTGATTCAGTTTAGCGTTTTCAGTCGGAGGGGGTCCACCAGTCGATAAAGGTTTGCCCACGTAATATGGCAGCATCGAGAACGATGATGATTATGGCAGACATGACTGAATTGTAGAAGAGGTCTGTGAGTGCTATCGTTGGATATAAGAGTTGTGCGTTGCATGGCAGAAGGAGGTGGAGAGGTTGAAAGCATGTCATCGGTCGTGTTGACCATGCCCAACACGTATTAGCCTTGTAGTGTATGCCAACTATGATTGGCCCAGTCACCAAGCCGATCCATTTATCGCAATTTGTAAGGGGCAGAACGCATGTAAAGTTGACTGACAGGCAGTGGACTGGCAGCAAGGTCCACCTCAACTCTGAGGCCCTATCAGCTACCATGAATGTCCGGAGTAGAGTTCCGGTAGAATATCCTATCGTGCACTTCTCGCCAAATGTAGACCAGCCCGAGGGAACGAGCGTCAAGAACCTTCTCGACACAACCTTTGGAGCCCGATATCTCAGTCTTTTCTAGTTTAAACATAAACCCAGCCCCTACAGCTGACGTGAAATGCAGTTGTCAGAATCTAGCACTGTTCTCTCCAGTCCTCCAGTCTGATGGCTGCGCTACCCATGGCTTGGCATTCTGCCTATATGCAGTATGCAAGTTGCCCTACAACAAAAGACGAATCTAGACAACAACCGGCGGCGGAAAAATAATGGCCTGTCTGCAAATAATCAAGTATAAATCCAAAGGGATTAAGTAAGATGGAACCCCCCCCCACGACTCCCATCCACACATTCGCACAGCAGATGATGCGATTCCGTCTCCCAACACACGCCAGGAACGAGCGAATCCGCCAACACGGTCGCTAACGAACGACGGCAAGGGTGTCGTGCGATATCCCCCACAGCTATTTGGAAGGCCGTTCGGGTGGTGGTTCGTGACAGGCTAGACGGGTTTGCTGGGGAAAGCTTGAAGTTGTGTACGCCAACCAATCAGCGTGCAGGATCAGAGCATTCGCACATCCTCAGGCTTCCACAGGGACGGCAGCCGTCAGTGGCAGGCATCCCGACTCCATGGCGCCAATAGTCGAGCAACAGCCCTAAAATCGCCTTCCCGGTGCCTATCACACCCGCCACCCAATCGCTTCCGCCCGTCGACGCACTGGTTGTCCTGCACTGCCAAACCGCCCACGCTGAGGCGTTGTCAAGAGCGTGTCGGTTGGTCTTGGGCTCTTGACTTGAGTCCCATTTTCTCGGCTCGCCCTTGGGCACCCCCCGTGCATCCCGGTTGTCATATAGGGCCCTGGATGCCGTGCGTAGTGGCCGCTGTCTGACCGAGGATCCTCTTTTGTTCGTCATTTAATGCCTAGGCCAGTAGCATCGCGACTTCAAGCTATTCTGTGCTCTCAGTTCAATCGCCTATCTGGATTTCTACCATCTTTCTTACACGGATATCCAGTGTAGGCTTACACGCTCATGTTGGCCTTCCATCGTGTGGGCAATTCAGCCTACCGAGATGTCCCGGGTGTCTATTCACATATCGTCGATCCGAATGAGCGGAGGCGCATGGCTCTCGCTGAAATCGATAAAGCGCCTTTCGGCTGGTATCACGCAAGGCTGATTGTAGTGACGGGTGTTGGCTTCTTCACGGATGCGTATAGTGTGAGGTTTCTTGGTTCCAACATGGCACTGATGCTAATAAGTCCGACTACAGTTATTCGCTATCAACCTAACTTCTGCCATGCTTGGGTACGCATGTTCTGAATTGATGTCACATATTGATCAATCTAACCAATAGATACTCAGCATCGTCTTCTGGCAAAACTCGAATAAGGGCCAAATCCCCCACAACGCCGACACCGCAATCAAAATCGCAACCTCTGCCGGTGCAGTAGTTGGCCAAGTAGTATTCGGCTACCTCGCAGACTTGCTCGGACGAAAGAGAATGTATGGAATTGAATTACTCATCATCATATCGGCAACACTGGCTCAGTCCCTCTGCGCTCCTTCGGCAGCAGTCTCATTCGTTGGCGTCCTCATCTTCTGGAGAACATTGATGGGCATAGGAATAGGAGGGGATTATCCAATGTCTGCTGTCATTACCTCGGAATTTGCTAGTACTCGTTGGCGTGGAGCGATTGTTGGCGCTGTTTTTGCTATGCAAGGTTTAGGGCAATTCGCGGCTGCTTTGTACGTTTTCACTGACACGACTCCCTTCATGAGACTAACCTTTGCGCATTCAGGTTCACACTGGTCATGGTAGTAGCATACAAGGACAATTTACACGCCAGGAACTTCGCCGAATGCAAAGGAGACTGTCTCAGGTCGGTTGACAGCATGTGGCGTATCATTATTGGATTTGGCGGTATCCCAGGCTGGTTCGCGTTATACTACCGTTTAACAATCCCTGAAACACCTCGATATACTTTCGACGTTCTCTACGACATTGAAAAAGCTTCAGCAGATGCAAAAAGATATCGATCAGGGAAGAAAGGAGAAGGTACATTTGACAAGCTCAGCCGAGCCCGAGCACGACAAGAGATGATGAAATACCGCACCCCACGCCCATCAATCATGGAAGTAATCCGATATTTCTCTCAGTGGAGACATGCCTTAAGGCTTCTCGGTACAGCTGGATCATGGTTCATGCTAGACATTGCATTCTACGGTACGTCGTCACTTCCTTTCACCATCCCAACAAAGACTAACAACCACCTCCCCAGGCCTAAACCTCAATTCCTCAAGCGTCCTCTCCGCAATCGGCTTCTCCCAAAACGGCGACGTCTACAACGTCCTCCGTAACGCAGCCGTAGGCCAACTCGTACTCATCTGTGCTGGCTCTATCCCAGGTTACTGGTTCACAGTCGCCACGATCGACTGGCTAGGCCGGAGAACAATCCAACTCGCCGGTTTCTGCATCTTAACTCTCTTATTCGCAGTCATTGGTTTCTACTTCGATCATCTATCTAAAGGAAGCCTATTAGCTCTCTACGTACTCTCCCAATTCTTTTTCAATTTCGGTAAGCCATTACTCCTCCACTCCCTATATAACGAACTAAACTGACAAACCCACCCTCCCCCACAGGACCAAACGCCACAACCTTCATAACCCCCTCCGAAGTCTTCCCCACGCGAGTCCGCTCAACAGCTCACGGCCTCTCCGCCGCCTCCGGCAAAATCGGCGCAATAATCGCCCAATCCGTCTTCGCTCCCATGGTAAAACGCGGTGCAACAGACACAGACCCCTCCCCCTGGCTCCACGGCGTCATGCAAATCTTCGCTCTCTTCATGTTCTGTGGGATATTAACCTCGTTGTTGGTCCCTGAGACGAAAAGGAAGTCACTGGAGGAAGTTGCGGGCGAGAAAAGTGATGGGAATGTTTATGAGTTGCAGTTTCGGAGTAGCTTTTTTAGGTCGGCGAGTCAGGAGGGAACGAAGGATGGAAAGAGAGGACGGTGGTGGGGTAATAAAGTATGATGTTAATTCTTTCATGGGAGGGATATATCTTCGTCTCTTTTTCTTTGGGTTCTTAAATTTTTCGGTAGCGTGGCGTTTATGGATGGGATGGACGAACCTTTTGCCTTGTTTGCGTAGAGATACCGTTATTGGGTTTTGATGGGTTGGCTATACTTCGTACTGTCATTTGATATCTAGATTTCCATCTCTTTGTCGATTAGATTGATTGTTTCATTCGGAGGTTTCTTGAAAGGTCTTGTATATGCCATACCACATCTGTCCTTCACGTCACACGACTCAAGCATTACAATCGATCCTATTAAGTCTCTTTCATAATACCTGCATACATTAACCGTAAACATATAATCCAACAACCCGATTTCATCTACCAAAAACATATTAGATAGAAAACACATCAACACTACTAAAGAAGCAATCCTAACGCACCACCAAATCAAATTAGGCATAAAAACACAGCAAAGAAGACAATCGAGAGCAAAGATGTACCATCATACGTAAAGTCAACTACACCTACCCTACCCTAACCTTACTCTGATATTCATCAAGAAATAAATCCCCAAAGGTTCTCACACGAACCGCACCAGGCGCCCAACGGTAGTTTTCTCTAACAAATGCTTTGGCCCACCCTACGTATCAGGTACGCTATCGTACAGTTTGACAAAGGAAAAGACAGGGTAAGGAAAAACAAATAGGTAATATGATTTCTAGAGTTTTGAGGAACCAAATCATATCTGTCCTCTATTTTGTGCGTGCATGCAACCACCAATCTCCATACGATTCGCCTATTGAGTAGGGTCCTGGGCCTCACTTGCGGGCTGGGCGGATTCCTTCTGCTCCTCTACGCTCTTTTCCTTTTCCGTGTCCTCGACCGCTGGAACAGTTGGTGGCTTCTCGCTTGCCTCGGCTTCAGCCTTTTCCTGCGTTTCAGGGTTCCTTCCCTCTACATCTGGGTGGGGCGGTGCTACACCTTCGACTTTGTCCTCTCCCTCAACCACGTGCGCATCGGCCAGTCCCTCATATATTTCATTTCCATCCTTATCAACAATTCTGGTCCTAGTTTCGTATCGAGTTTTGAAAGACACTTTACCTGCCAGAGCGGCGACCTGCTCTTCGTCAAGGACGTTTCCATTTTCATCTCGGTATTCAATCTTCTCTTCCTTGGAAAGGAAAGGAAGCTCCTTGTCGATATTTGCTGCCTGTGGGGTCACTACTGCAGCTTCGGAAATGGCGGGTGCTTGTTGGTCTTCAGGCTTTTGCTGTTGAATCACTGGTTGCTCGGGTACTACAGGAGCCTGAGGTGTCGGGATAGGGCCTGAAGGGATGATTGGTGAGTATTGGTCATACTGGAATATATTAGTGACTAATTAATGCTTGTCATAGGAAAGACTCTACTCACAGTGGTATGGAAGCTGGCGCAGTCCCAGTCCCATGTCTGGAAGAGTTTGACAGAGTTGCACTTATCCTGGGTCCAGGGTTGCCCATACGCCAATGGCGAGTAAAGGCTGAAGACCAATACACTGAGCGCAAGGAACGCAACAGCACTAGCTTGTCCAATTGCGGGATACTGTTTGAGTCCAAGGGCACTGAAGCGGTAGCTAATGTAGTCGTAGGTTTGGCACAATGCGATGATGGCAAAGTAAAGAGCCGGTAGGTAATGATGCAAGAAGAGCTGGCGGGCCATCAAGTAAAAGGGGAAATAGTGGAAAGCCCAGCCAAGAATACTGGTCCCAATTTCGTAATCGAAGCGCTTGAAGGTGACATTCGAATAGTCACCATAACCCCGTTGCCATCGCAAGACGGCCAAGCCTTTGATAGCGATGTAGAGTCCAATAACAGCGGTCGTGCTCCACCAGATAACCGGGTTGCCAATAAGGTAGACCTGGCGGTGGTCCCTGCCCCAGAAGTTGATACCTCTTCGGAGCACGGGCCATGACGGAGGTCTAGAGTCCCAAGCGTGAGATTCAACGAGACCTGCATTGGTACGCCACATGACCTTTTGCAGTTCCCAGAATTTTCCAAAGAATCCAGGATGGCGGTAATTGACCTTCTCTGCGTCCTCCTTAAGGAGAGGGTGTGCGTTGGCTTCGATGTACCAGATGCTGTTGGGAAGAGTTCCACCACGAGCACAAGTAACTTCCTGTTGCTCATAGCCCCAGTCTGGCAGCTTAACTTTGTGTGAGAAAAGTGCACAGCCTGTCATTAAATGAACCAGCTTGAACTTGGTCTGGATGGTTCGGACGCGTTTCTTGGCTTCGGCTCCTTCAGATAGTGATTTGACAATTTCGACACGGAAGAGATCATTTGCGTCACCTTCGAAGCCCTCATACCCATAAGCGGAGACTTCGTTCTGCCAATCAGCCTCGGTAACTGGAGCTCGAACATCATGTGAGTGAAGGCGACGGTCGGTGGTGATATGGTACAGTCTAATCACAGCTCCATCCTCCAGGAACACGGGGCCAATGTTATCCCAAGCCTTGGCGCCTTCAGGTTTGGGTCCGTCAGGAATTTCTGGCAAGGTTTGATTTTCGATAATCCAAACATTGTTCTCGTCCTTGTGTGGGTATAGTGTGATCTGTTGTTGCTTACTGCCTGTGGGGTACATGTGAGAGTGCGAGTGGAGATAGCCACCTTGAGTGTTGTGGTGACGAATAGAAATCCGGCTACCAAACGCAACGTCTGCAGGGACATCGTTCATGCCCTTAGAGTTGAGAGTTGCTTGGAACTCTGATGACATGAATCCATCGCCTTCTCCGGGGTTGACTAGGCAAATGAAGTGGATAACGAACATTAACATGTAGAATGTGACCGGAATTATGATCAAGCAAAAGGCTCGGGCGAATAAGTGTTTGAACCAGAGTCGCTAATAGCACCATTAGCAAAGGGCGCCAACCACCAAATTCATTCAACTTACCGGAGTGACGTTTCTCGTGTCTCCAAGCAAAACCCAAAGTTGTAAGATGGTCAAGCTACCAACCCAGGCAATCGTGAACAAACCAACCCATTTTACACTGGCGGTTGCACCAAGACCGACACCAGAAGCGGCAAGCCAGAACCACCAAGCTGGTTTGAATGCTTTTGCAGGACCCTGCTCATGTTGGTTGGTAAAGCTAGTCCAAGCCAATGCGGTGATAGCCGTGAAGATGACGAGTGGAGAATCGAGGAGAATGAACCGGGATTGAGTGACCAAGGCATTATCTACTTCCGTTAGCGACTGGCTCTTTGTATTCTAAAATTGTAACTCTCATACCGAAGATGACAAGTCCAGCACCAAGCGCTGCTGTGGTAGTTCGACATCCCGCCGCCTTCAAGGTCAAGAACATGGTTGGAATTGTCAGAATACCACAAATGGCTGGGAGTAAACGCATTGCCATGTATGGTACACCGGGCTCCAAATAATCCTTGCCAATGTCCTTGAAATCAAACTCTCCATCGAAACCCGCGAGGAATCCCGCCAGTGTAATGAGTAGTTTAGCCAACGGAGGGTGTACGTCCATGAAGAATCGACCTTTGATATACTTGGAGGCGAAACCACCGAAACTAGGAAACACAATGTTAGCTTCTTGGACATAACACATATGCGGGTATAGGCTGAGACTTACTGGACTTCGTCGAATACTACACTCGTAGGCTGTGATATCCTGAACAGGCGTACCACAGTTGCGAGAGCAGTCATTAATCCCAGAAGTGACCAATCTGAGGCGGGAAGGTTGAAGATGTTGTGGTCGACAACGCCTTCAGAGCCATAATCCTGTCGCTTCTGCTTCTCCTTCTTTCGGCCATTTGGGGCTGGAGAACGAGCTGGAGATCTGCCTGACCTCCGAGTGTCTTTCTCCTGGAGATAGGCACCCTGTGCCGTTCGTTGCGCCATGACGGCGAGTGTTGTGAGGTGGTACTCCCTGGGAACCGAATACTTTAGAGAGTATAAGGCGTCGGCGGTCCCTCAATTATTGGCTCGTTAGGGGACAGGGTTGGCCAGATATTAAAAGGAGTAGATGAACAAGGCAATAAAAGGTAAAAGAAAGTACGAAGGGGGCTCTTCTATCAATTGAACAAGGAGAAGATGGGCGGTGACAAGAGCAGAGCTCCAGGGGTCATGGAAAAGGACAGCACCCTTGCAACTCAAGGCGGCACAGAGTTGGGACGTTGGTGATCGGAGGAGAAAGTGTTTAGGTGGCCCCAAAAGGTCCACGTTAGCGGCGGGGGCCAAGGAAGAAGCAAGGGCTCAGCTGTACCAAGGTATCCAGGTTCTGGAAACGGGAATAGGCGACACGAGGCGAAGGTGGGGAGGGCAAGTTGCAGGCTGCAAGAGACCAGGGCGGATTCCTCGAAATAATTTATTCCTCGATACGCAACTGTACATACGCATCCAAGTATAGACGCTGGGTGGGTGGAATTCGAGCTGCTGCACGGCGGGTGCTAATAATTCTAATCCTGGCTTTCCGCCCCTCCCGCTTAGAATACCGGCGATGCGCCAAGTGCTCCCAATCCCGCTCCGCTGGATCTAATCTAATCTGGCCTCGCTCAACGCGCAAAAAGTTGGGAAGCTTTGACGCAATCCACACCGGGTCTGGCTGTCTGGCCACCTGCAGCGCTGAGCGGCTGGCTCCGGATCAAGGTTCACCCGAGCTTTCCAGATCGCCGCCGCGCGCCTCCAAGATTTCACCTAAGCACCGGCAGCACCTCTTCAACCACCGGGCAACACAACAACAACAACCCACGCCGACCAAGGCGCACTCATCCACCCGCTCGACAGTCAGTGCTTCACTTGCCCAGTATGGCTGCCCCCGGAACGAGCCCTGCGCCAATGAACGGCGACGCTAATTCCATCATCCCCCCGGATGTCATCGTTCCCCCCAAGGGCATGCGCGACAATATCGAGAAGACCGCCCAGTACATCAAACGTCAGGGAGATAACGGTGTCGCCTTCGAGAATAAGATCAAGGAAAAGCAGGCCGGCAACCCCAAATTTGGTTTCTTATTGCCTGGAGATGCGTATCATAGCTACTACCGATGGTACCTCGCAGAGCTGCTGGCTGGCAGGATCCTACCAGAAGCTGGACAGGGTCAACAGACCAAAGCACCCGAAAAGCCAAAAGGCCCTCCTCCCCCTGCCGACTTCCATTTTTCCGCTCGCATGCCAAACATCAGTGCTCAAGATCTCGAAATTATCAAGCTGACCGCGAGATATACCGCTTTTAATGGCAGACCATGGATGAACCAGCTCTTGACCCGAGAAAGCACCAACTTTCAATTCGATTTCTTGCGCCCAAATCATAGTCTTCACCAGTTCTTTTCCCGTCTCGTGGACCAGTACGCCGAGCTAAAAAATGGCGGCATCGACGATAATGGCAAATTAGAGAAGGAGCGGATAGCAGAGTTGGAGCACAACATCCGTGACAGGTTTCATATTTTGGGACGAGCCAAGCAGCGTGCTGAATATCTCAAGTTCCAGGAATCACAGAAGCAAAAGGAGGAGGAGAAGCAAGAAAAGGAAAGGACGGAATATGCATCAATCGACTGGCATGACTTTGTTGTTGTCGCAACCATTACCTTCGATGAGATTGATGAAACTGCTGAGTTGGGCCCTCCATTGAATCTTAATGATATCCAATCTCAGACCCTGGAGCAGAAGGCTAGGTCCTCCATTAACCCTAACTTGCGCATCGAAGAGGCCATGCCCGGTGATGAGACCTACTTTGTCGCTGGACAGCAACAGCCATCATACCCACCGTCCCAGCCGAGTCCACAACCACCGACATGGCAACCACAGCCACCCGTCCCTCAAGCACCCCCAGCAGTGGGCTATCATTACCCAGTTCAGGACGACGAGGAAGCTCGACTCGTTCAGGAACGGCAACAGGAGCGAGAAAAAGCACAACAAATGCAAGCAGCTGCCAAAGGCGCAGGAGGCCCAATGCGCATTCGGAACGACTACATCCCTCGTGCATTGGCTAAGAAACCGAACGTTGCGATGGCGCTGTGTCCAAACTGCAAGACTCAAGTTCCTTATGATGAGTTAGAACAGCACATGAGAAGTAAGTTATACAAAGCGGCATAAATCCATAGAGTTTTACTAACATTTACCAGTTGAACTTCTCGATCCCAATTGGAAAGAGCAACGCGCCAAAGCTGAATCCCGATATGCTACCACCAACTTGTCCACCGTCGATGTCGCAAATAATCTGAAGCGATTGGCTAGTCAACGTGATGACGTCTTCGAAGGAGTCACCGGTATGCCAATCTCAGAGGAAGAGGCTGCAAGAAGAAAGAAGGCTGCTCTCAGCTACGATGGTCAACCGGACGCGAAGGATGCCGTGCGCATGCAGCATATGCAGACGCTCAATGTGGAGGAGCAACTAAGGCAAATTAAGCAAAAATACAACCAGACTTAAGGTTTTGTGGTCACACAATTCTTTCACATGGCGATACGAGCTCTAGGCTCTATATCGCTTAGCAGAATCACTGATTCGAAGATCCGGTCCCTGGATATGAAGCAGCAGTTGAAAGACTCTTGGAAGCTTCGACGTGGGACGTTTATACATTTCATGGGACTATCGTATCGATTGGCGTTTGGGCATTCGCTTTTGAGGTAAGTGTAATGCTAAGGAGAAGCTGAGCGGAGGAACATTTTCGAAACTATATTTATTGCATATACGCATGCTGGGCATTATTTATTCCCGTCATATCCTAGTTAAGAAGCAGACTGACATTATTTTCGGTATCTAGTGGCCATGTTGGATCAATAGGCGTCATCGAGTGAAATTTCACTTACTAGCCGGAATTTGGTGTTGAAAACCTGTAGTTGAGTAGTTAAAGATATCCAAGTACTGAAATAATTATTTTCGAACTGTTCCTCCCACCATGTTGTTGGCATTTGAATCTTACACCCTCGGTCCCTCTTGAATTTCATTGACGGAAAGCCCAAACCTCGGAGATGGGCACACCTCTCCTCCGACCAAAATATTTCCGCCGACCTTCACCTATGATATAATCACCAAGTTATTTCCACCACATCCCAGCCCATTTCACCCACTGTTTCTAACCCCCTCCAAAAAATATGTCATTATCTCAAGTCAGCAAAGGCGACATCCCATTTCAAGTGCGATCACTGGTAAGTGTTTGTGCGACAGCTCATTTATTGCCGCCACCTTCCCGCGTTGCGCCGCAGTTTGCAGCAGCTTTTGTCGCCTCGTTAGTTTCGTTTAAAGCCTATATTTCGTTCGAAGCTGGTATATATCTTTGCTGATTGTGTATGGGTGATAGTACCGATCCCTTTTGCGCCAGAGCAATCAATTCGCCGCCTACAACTTCCGCGAATATGCAAAGCGAAGGACGCGAGATGCCTTCCACGAACACAAACAAGAGACGGAGGACAGGCGGATACAAGAGCTCGTACAAAAGGGCTTGAAGGAATTGCAAGTTCTGAAGGTAAATTGCGATACTGAATCACAGACGTTGTCTTGAAGACCTCGGCAACTACACTCATAAAACAAACAAAATGCTAACCTAGAGAACTTGCAGAGGCAAACGGTCATCAGTCAATTCTACCAACTCGACCGATTAGTAGTGGAAGGTGGCAAGACAGGCAAGCAGACAGGCAGAGAGGGTGGCATAGTAAGACAGAAGGATACTGGGTGAGTTCTCCCGCACAAGTCGTGCTGCTCAAACATGAATACTAATATTATCGCAGCTGGGACTAAACACGCATTTTCTACCTAAAAATACCCTATTCCGACGGTTTCTCATGGGCTAAAGTCTCCTTCGGCGTTGTCATCATTGAATAACCTACAGGCTGGGAAAGCCACTTCCGTTTCCTCAAAAGGTTCCGTGCCATCTATCATGCAGCGTGTGGGATTGTATTATATATATTAGACTTGTATACGACGGGGACATGCCAGATTCTCCATTCATGTAGGAAAATAATTCTCACTCAATAAAGAGCTCGAATTTCGGATTTCTTTGAATCGATACGGCACTGGATCACAGGAGTACTGCGATACGTGAAAGGGCTTATCACTCAACTCATTAGACCGAAGAATCACGCAAAACACCGAGTGCTTGGTCGGACATAAGCGGTCTGCTATGCCAAGTGGGCATTAGAGCGGCACCTCCTACACTTCTTCCCTTACTCAAAAATCAGTCGCTTCAGGTATTCAGCGGATGTTTTTGGTGCTTTCATAATGCTTTTGCATAATGTACGAAGCTGGTGGAGCAGAGTCTGTAGTGGGATTCGGAAGTTTCATAGTTTCCGAGGTGGGCGATCTAGCCTTACTACCCAAATCATTAGTAATTGACATTATTGTATACCAAATTCCAGACAGTGTTTCAAGAGATGATACATTATTGTTTGATATCTGTATGAGGATTTTGCGCTTCTTTCAAGTTCACTTAAGCGCAGAAGTATGTATCTAGACAGCCATGGATCCGTCCTGTAAGAGAACGGCCGAAGCGGGTTAGTGTCAGCAGAAAGCGCGCGGACCTAGACGTTCAACTTCAACGCGCGCCTTCCTCGTGGAGCAGCTCATCAGCAATCCATCCACGACGAATCACGTCACTGCCTTCTGTGGGCGTTCGGGAAAGGCATTCACTTATAGATCTCGAGGCTTCGTTTTCAGACGGCAGCTGCCATGGCTCCGGTAGGTTTCCACTCCATTCCCTCCCTTGGCGCAAACATCTCACGCGCGTAACCCATCAACATCCCATTCTTCTGTTTTACTTGGCGCGTCGCTGCATTTCTATTCATCTGATTTTCCCTATGTTTTGGTTTCATCCTATCTTTGTCATTCCGGCCCAGACTAGATGGATGACCACTCCAATGCCGCAGATGAACGGAAGGCAAGTAGGAGTGTAGGGATGTCGGCCTATAACGCTTTATACAAACGGCTCTAAGAATTGGCTGTTTGGTTGCTAGATTTGTGCCCAGCCATTCCCTGAGCGTTGAATATTTCTTATACTTCCTTTGTCACATACTGTCCTGTTTTGTTTCTGGAGCATGTTTCCATCAATTATCTCTAACAAGCTTTTAGTTCCGACCTTCTGGCCGCTCAAATCGGTCGGGGCGCGGCCAAGCAGAGCTCAATGTGCTCGAGGGACTTCCGATACACCAGTATCGGGAGACAGAGGTCACCATAGGCCTGAACAACCAAGAGAAACCAGCTGAAGACAAGGACGCATGGCCGGAGCTACCCATGCCGCGTGACTCACACCTGTTACCCGAACACTCTCAGCAACTTTTGCGTGCGGCACGAGCCGGGCGCATTTACAAACCGCCTGCGCCTGCAGACGACGAGAAAGAGAATATGGACGATGAGGACGAAGCCAAAGAGACACAACGCGGCTTTACCATCCGCAAATATGTCAAAGTCCCACGTAATCTCGAAGGCCCAGAACCCGAGTATCTTGCTAAACGGAGAAAAGGACTACCATCGCAATATTCTGTTTACAGCGGCTCTGTTGGCCCATTAGCGCAAACCGGGGCCATGAGAGAGACAAAGGTCAAGAAGGTTGACTCTGAAGGCAATGTTAATGTTTACAAAGTCCTTGTTCCCGAAGGCCAAAGTATAGACGATGAGGTGAAAGGGGAGGATGTAGTAGCAGAAGCGGTCCCAGCTGCAGCGGCACCAGGAACGGTAGTTGAAGGCGTTGGTGTTGCAAATTCTGAGGGTGTGCTTGTCGCTAATGACTTGGTGCAGCAAACGCCGCCACGACGGCGGCCCCCTCCTCCTAAGAGAAAGAAGAAACAAGGTCCAGGGCGCGGTAAAAAGAAGGTCGTTTTCGAAGCAGGCGCAGAAGGGTTTGGAGGTGTAGCTGTTCCAGCGGACGGCACCCCTACCCCAGGAGCACTAACTATTAAAATCGAAGGTTCCGTTGCTCCTTCTGACGGGGACACCCCAATGGCTGATGCACAGGACGGCGAAGAAGAAGGAGATGAGGGAGACGAAGGCGACGAAGGGACTGATGAAGAAGACCGCGAAGACCGCGAGGAAGGCGAATTGTCAGCGACCCCTATGGAAATACAATCAACATCCAAGGGAGCGTCCGAGCCTCCCAAGGAACTCCCCCCAGCATCAGCCCCTCCAGCATCAGCCCCTCCAACATCAGCCCCGCCAACCAAGGAAGAGACCCCACCGGAAAAGCCTGAACATAAGCCCCGTGGCAGCAAAGATCCATCTAGTTCCCCCGAACTTCCATTAGCTACGGCCATGGCTCATTCCCGACAAAACTCTTTGAATCAAATTCCTATCATACCGGCTCCCGAGGGTGATGCGCTTGCGCCTGCACCTGCACCGTCCACTGAAGATGTCCAATTTTCTGACGGAGAACCCGACTTGCTTGGAAGCTTGGAAAGACACCTTGAGAATGAGAGCAAGTCGGTAACATCCTGAAATTGGATATCTCTTTAAATTTTTTAGAGCTAACGGTAGATCTTTCACAATCTAGCCAGCTCTCTAAGAACTCTTTAAATCTCTAGTCGAAATAACATTGGTCTGTCAATATTGGAAGCAAGATGGAATGGGTGTGTACGATAGGTACAGATGGCGTCTATGGTTTTGTCTTCATTCTTGGATTCTGGGGGATTAGGACGTTTGAATTGGGTGGGAATTCATTGGAGTCTTGAGCTTTCCCATTCTATTGGCCCTGACAATTACTCAGCACTACATCAGAGGTTGGCAACATTGTCGATCCCCCTCTTTATTTCATAGTTAGCTATGGATGCTCCAATACATAAACTGCTTTTACACGCCTTTTGCGCTTTCCAGTTTGTCGAAGTCCTGTTACCATAAATCTACAGTTTTGCGCTTGGTCTGATTTAATTTGATTCAAATATGTCTACAATTAGCGCGATTATTGAATCCCATAGACCGAGTCTGGAGCCTTATGAAGCACTGTGTATGTTCATGAACTTTCACTGATGGCACAGACCATTAATTTGTTGATAGATAAACACTTCCACGCTCGCCCCGAGCTCTCATTCCAAGAAAAAGAAACTGCCAAAGACATCGCAGAGCAACTCTCCCAACTCCAAGATTACGAAGTCTTCACCAACATAGGGGGTCATGGCCTTGCAGCCGTGCTCAAAAATGGCCCAGGCCAAACTATCCTTCTCCGTGCAGACATAGACGGTCTTCCTGTCGAAGAGAAAACAGACCTGCCGTACGCTAGTAAGCATCGCATGAAGGATCTTGATGGCGTTGAGAAGCCGACTATGCATGCTTGTGGTCATGACGTGCATATTACGTCGCTGCTGGCTGCTGCGAAGGGTTTACTGGGTGCAAGGGAATCTTGGTCAGGGACGTTGGTGTTGGTGTTTCAACCTGCAGAAGAGAGGGCTGGAGGGGCGAAGGCGATGGTGGAAGATGGTTTGTATGAAAAAGTTCCAGTGCCGGATGTCGTTGTTGGAGGGCATGTTCTTGCTGAGAGAGCTGGTATGCTTTTGTTATCCTTCACTGATCTATCGTGCTAATTTGCCCATAGGGACGCTGGGTAGTAGACATGGACTGATGGCCTATGCAGCGGATTCTTTCCAGTGAGTACAGCATATGGTTTGAAAGTGTTGTGCTTAAGTGATATAGGCTTGCTATTCAAGGGCGTGCCGCTCATGGTTCGACGCCTCATCGAAGTGTTGATCCGATTGTCCAGGCTGCAAGTACCATTTTACGCCTGCAGACTATCACTTCGAGAGGTAATCCTCGGTTCTACCCAAAAATATAACAACAGTGCTAATACGTACCAAGAGGTTGCACCGGCCGACTTTGGTGTCGTAACCGTATCCGCAATGCACGCTGGCGATGCAGAAAATATCATTCCTGCGCAAGCAGACCTCAAATTAAACATCCGCAGCGCCCTACCCGCAACCCGTGAACGCATCCTCAGCAGCGTTCGCCGTATTATCGACGCCGAAGCTGCAGCATCCGGTGCTCCTGAACCACCAGTCTTAAACCCAACCACGCAGTTTCCATTCACATATAACGATCCTGCCGTCACAAGTATCATTCAGGAGGCATTCTCAGAGCATTTCCCTCTCGGCGCACAAGGGTATAATCCAGATTGCGCGGTGTTGCCTGGAAGCGAGGACTTTGGGATTTTGGCTACCAGTGTTGAGAAACCTGCTTGTTACTTTATGTATGGAGGTACAGATCCGGAATTGTGGGATAAGGCGGAGAAGGAAGGTAAGTTATTGGAGTTGCCTGCGAACCATTCTGCGTATTTTGCGCCGGTTTTGAGACCGACGTTGAAGGTAGCTGTGGATGCATATATTGCGGCTGCGTTGGGCTTTTTGAGGAAGAAGTAAGGTGGGGATGTTATGCGTCACTTGGAGTTTAAGAGTCAGGCGGTTTGCTTTTGATTTGTAGGTGATGTGGTTTTCTTCACGCAAATGCTATGACTGTGAAGTGCCAGCTCGTTGATTCATGACCGTATATAAAAGTAGTTCTTTATACTAGATAGTCTTCTGCTTCTTCCTCCTAGCTTTAGCATTACTAGTATAACACAATTATATCCTCGAGGACTATACGAAACAACGTTTACATTGCTCGGCAGCATGATGTACAGCAGGACTGTCCTCACACTTTCTGCTCTCTTCTTCATAGCTTCTCTCGTCATCGCCATCCCGCTGCGTCGTCATCTTCGGTTTCACCAGTCAAGGCGCAAAATGGGGCACGTCCAACACCCAGCGATTGATACCACTACCACCACGACCTCGTCTAGTGCATTAATGCCCATAGCACTAGAGGTTAGGAAGGATGATGGACCCTGCCGCCAGACCTACCAACCGGGTGAAGAGAAGATTAATACTGTTATCGGGCGCTGAGATGACGAAGTAAGCCTTCTCCACTAGTAGTAAGATTATAATGACTATGTGGCTGACTTGGAAACGCAGAAATTGATAACAGGCATGAGGCGAAAGCTCAGATAGGGAATGAGAGATGAGGAAAAACGTTGTGTAAGAGAGGTAGAATGTACATAACCGTATTGTACCCCCTGCACTGTTGTCAAAGAGGAAGGTATTCAAACACTGAGAGCATGCCCCTTCCGGCATTGCCCGGATTGCAATAGGCGTTGCACTACTTTTATGACTGCCCTAGCGAGAAAGAAGTCCGGTTTACCCAGCGCATGGAACAAAGCGCTATCTATGGCTCTCAGAATGGAGACGGATTCTGGATCGCCTCAGCAGTGCGGGGAATAGATTGGGACCTGACATTAGAGGGTCAAACATCATGGGTTTACCTCAGCAGGCGGACGTGAAACACGGACGACGGAGTTAATGCTGGACTTTGCAGTATATATGTCGCTGGCCAAGATAAACACGATCTGGCGTCATGGTCGTGAGGGCGTCGTGATTGCTCAGGTTTCCCAGCCACAAGGACGACAAGGACGGAGCACCAAGGTCGATGGCGGTCGTTGGATCCACGGATTCTGTCTGGTGTCCTAGATAGACAGAAACACGAGCGCGGACGAGTAGCGACGCGACGTGAGGGCGAGCAGAATGCAGCCCTACCTATCACGTATCTGGGTGTCGACGGACATGCAGTCGACTGGTGTGATGTGTGGGCGGTGAATGGGCTCCATTGGCCGCTTGGCTCGAATTGTAACGCCATGGCCCTGGCCCGCATCAAGAGGAGAGTTTCACCTCGACGGCCGCTCTTCTTCCCCAGACCAGCGCCTCTCGTCGACTGACTGACCGGAATTGCCAGTGCCCTCACAAGCTCGCGCTGGGCGCTATCGCAGTCTCATTCACGCCCACACGCCCCCTCCATCGCGGATCGTTGCTCTTCCCAGCAGCCGTACTCCACTCGCCTCTGCCACCCTAGACGCCGCTCACTCACCGTGCACAAGCTCTCTCTCGGCTGTACCGCTCAGGACTTCTTCCGCCGAAGTGATAAACGCCCCCTTCCTTCAACTGCAGATAGCTTCCTCTGCCATCTATATACACGCCTAATAATATCTGTAAGTTCGCCGCTGCTGCTCCCCCGCGCCCTCGCTGCCCTCTCCTACTAATCTCGCTGTTTTCGCCATGCAGATTATTCGCCCACGCTCGTCGCCCACGCTTCCTCCTCCACCTTCAACCGTGCACTTACCCTGAATCAATCCTCCGAGCCCCAAATCCAAACATAATCAAGCAGTCGATCGCAATGGCTGCTCCGGCAACCCAGTCTCTGAAGGTGGGCGCCCTACGAACAACAACAGACGACGAGACTTACAGACTGACTCTGCGATAGTGCGTAGTCACTGGCGATGGTGCTGTAGGAAAGGTCAGTTGCGGCACAGCTGCTGGACCCTTATGACGACGATGCCTGAGGCTAACACCTTGCCAGACCTGCTTGCTCATCTCCTACACGACCAATGCGTTCCCCGGAGAGTATATCCCTACCGTGTAAGTTCGGGTTATGAAGGACCGAAGTCGAATGTGTACTAAAGGAGCTCCTCAGTTTCGATAACTACTCTGCCAATGTTATGGTGGATGGTAAGCCGATAAGCCTTGGACTATGGGATACTGCGGGACAAGAGGATTACGACCGTCTGCGACCACTCTCATACCCCCAGACGGATGTCTTCCTTATTTGTTTCTCCATCGTCAGCCCCCCATCCTTCGACAACGTCAAGGCCAAGGTACGATAAGCCCACACATGGTCAACTCGTGTTCTAACGTAAACAAGTGGTATCCCGAGATCGACCACCATGCACCCGGCGTCCCAATCATTCTTGTCGGTACCAAGCTCGACTTGAGAGATGACGAGGCGACCAAGGAGAGCCTCAGACAAAAGAAGATGGCCCCCATCCAGTACGAGCAAGCCGTGATGGTGGCAAAGGAAATTAAGGCGCAGAAATATCTAGAGTGTTCCGCTTTGACACAACGAAACCTTAAGAGCGTTTTCGATGAAGCTATCCGGTTGGTATCCTACATCTTTCATATAGAATCTTAACTAACAACAATATAGCGCTGTCCTAAGTCCTCGACCAACAACCCAAAAGAAGCAGCAGAAGAAGTGCATCATTTTGTAAATGAGCAGTTAAGCTTGGAGTGGAGGCGAAGGGGTTGGTGGCAAGGTTGGTGCAAGCACGACGCATATGATTGTGGGACTTGAATACCATTTGGTGTTTGTGTTTCTCAAAGGGCGTTTATGTGGCATTTGGAGAGCAAATTATACTGCCCATCGAGTTTACAGAAGTCTGAATGGGCCAGGCAGCATCGCGGCACAGCCTGACATCTTAGGGGTTCGGTACGTACAGCGTTGCGAGGGCCTTTCTAGCCAACCCAGCCAGTCGATACAGCGTGGCATAATCTCTTTACTTTCAGCGCGGTTTAGCATTGGACACTGGGCATTTCTTCAACCGATGTAGATAGTGCGGAGCAGTTGTCCAGGTGGGCAATGGCAAACCAGCGTGCTTTGCTTTGTCTCTTCCTTGCAAGGCAGCGTATGAATTTGTGATGGCTGGATGGCTGGCTCTGAGACTTTTGGGGGCTCTTTCTTTTTTGATAGATTTCTTTGCATTCGAGATACCGCACAATCAAGTTTAACCGCAATCTATTTAACTCTAATTTTTGTATATCTTTCTTTGCCGCACCCACGACTTCAATAATGAGAGTGACGTTGAGCAAGCACAGCCATTCACATGTGTGCTTCAGCCCTACGGAATTGGTCCGCAGGACAAAGTGGCTCTAGCGTGAATTCCCCGCCTAAGACCGGACAGGGATCGTCGGTATTGGAACGGCATCGAGCTGGAGCTGCTTCGTCCACGGCCATAGAAACAACACCACCTGGCCTGACGACGATCGCGCTTCCACCACCGCCATGTTCCACCAAGGCAGTCTTCAAAGCGGCATCGCGCTCGCCATTCAGCAGCAGAAGCTGGTGGCTTGCTTCGTTCGGGGTACGTAATTCACCCGCGCTCATATCTTAGCCTATTCGCTCAGCATCCTCCCTAGACGGTGGCTCCGAGAGCTCGACATGGGAGAACGATTGGCTTCAGGAAGACCAGGTAAGAGTACAATTGGGAGAGGATTCTGTACATCTATACTGACTTGCTCCAGCTCACTTCGCTCCTTACCAAAAATGCCGTCACTCTACGATTAGAAGCAGGCTCGACCGAAGCAGGGTTCCTCGCGGCCTTTTGCCCTGTGTCACAGGTGCCTACACTGGTGGTAATACAGTAGGTTTGAATGTAGAAAGTAAAAGAGCGTATACTCATGGATATATTGTAGTAATGGACAGTTGCGTGAACAGCTTGTTAGTGGGGTTGGCCGGGAGGAATTTATACAACGTCTTCGCACGGTTTTGGGCGGCGATGAACAGCCCTCAGACTCTACCCCAGCACAATCGGAGGATGTAGTGCCCTCAGAACAAGCTACCCGGGAACAACCACCACAATCCCATACCGCTCCAACCCCTAGCGCTGCGATACCCTCGCCGTCACCACATCTCCCGAATATCGAAGGCACTACTCCTGTCATTCGAACCGAGACCGAAGCCCTCAATACATCCCTTAGTGAAAAGGCAAAGGGCAAGCGCAAGGTGGTAGAGCCAGAACCAAAGAAGGATACAGCGCCCCCGAACAAAGCCCGGCAATTAAGTGCTGCTGCAGAGGTCCGAAAGAAGAAGCAAGAGGAGAAAGAAGAGCTTAGGCGGATTCAAGCCAAGATCGAAGCAGACAAGCAAGAGCGTAAAGCACAAGCTGAGGCCCGGAAAGCTGAGAGACGGCGTTTAGAACAGGCTGAACAAACGGAAACACATTCACAATTCCCAAACGTTAGCAGGAAAGGGAACAACGCTCGAGAAGTTCACCTAAACGTTAGGCTTTTTGATGGCAGGAATATAAAACGATCTTTCCCCCGCGATGCTACCCTGCAGCATGATGTTCGTCCATGGATAGACGAGGAATTCCAGAAGGATGCCGAGACTTCTACGCAACGATTACCACCCTATACATTCAAGCAAATTCTTGCACCGTTACCTAGTAGAAACCTTTCCACGTCGGAGGAAGCTGCTTCTTTAGGAGATAATGATCTTGCTCCTAGTGCAACGCTCGTTCTTGTTGCCGTGCAAGGTTATACAGAAGCTTATTCGAGTGCTGGCAGTGGCCTTGTCGGAAGCGTGTACGGAGGTGTTACTGGCCTGATTGGCGGTGCTTTCAACCTGGTTGGCAGTACGTTTGGTTCAATTACGGGCTATGGGTCGCAACAAACCCAGCCAACGGAGACCAATACGGCACCAACTGGAAACTCGTCGCCTGCGACTGCAAATTCTGGAACATCTGGAATCAGAGTGAGAACATTAGCGGACCAAAGGATACAAGAGCAGCGAGACCGCGATAGAGGGGGCCAGTCATTCTATAATGGAAACACGGTATGCCATCCTTACTTCGCCATGGTAGATTTATGTTAGAGGATACTAATTCGTCTTAGCTCAACTTCGAACCGAACGAAAGTAATGACAAGAAATAAGCCATGGGGTTTTTTTAATCCACCATTTACTGTACGATAGTGGTTGTAAAAGAATATAGTGGTTCTGATGATATCATAAGTCTCATAAACTCCCTTTACCATTCCGACTTGCGGATGTCTCACGCACTGCAACCTATGTTTGACTTCACAAAGAACGTATAGGGCTATCCGAGCACACCGAACAAACAATACCTAATATAAGATCCGTCACTCATCCACTATGTCCCCCTCAAAAGAAGTGAATTAACAACTCCAACTTTGGTACAAAGCCCTAATCACCCATTTTTCTCTACCATCCCGCCGCTCTAATATGTCTTCAATACCTATATTAACAGTGCCTCTGGCACCTCTCCATTCCCACCCCCCAGCAAAAGAATCCACATTTCCACCACTATCAGCAACTAAAACCAACCCCCTCAACCTCATATCGCAAACCACGACATCAAAACCCAAAATGTCCACACCACGCGCAGCCAAGCTTCTCCGCTCCGTCACCTTCAACACACACCAAACAACCTCCACACCAGGCTCCGAAGACGCCAACATCTCCCCTCCAAACTCCACTATCCAAAAAGACAAAGAACCGGGATCGGGACTGATGGATCAATATATCCCTCCCCGCTCAACCTGGACGTGGTCTTTATCACTCACCTCTAATCCAGACCCCGAGGCTGGAGCTTCTACTCCTGCGCGCGCTTCCACGATGCCAGCTTTGCGGCCTTATACAGAGCACGAACGTACTCCTGGTCCTCCGGTTGTGGTTGAGACGGGGGAGGAAGTGGATGATGGTTCTTCCTCTATCTATACATTCACATCCTACCGTACTTCCACCCCTACGCCGTCGCAGAGGATGACGCCGACACTGACACCGATGCTTTCTAGACCTGATTGGACGGGATCGCATCCTTTTGCTTCGGGTAGTGGGGGGAAGGGTATATCTAGATCTACATGGCCGACTATGGGAAAGGCTGGTGAGGGTATCGAGTCAACGCAGATGAGGAAGACGGTGTCTGATTTCTCTGCTGCTGGTTCATCGACGGCTGGAAATGGGTATTTGGGTCTTTGGGATACACCTATCCCTGATTCTGCTTCCGCTTCTACTATTGCTACTGCCACTACCCCGGCCTCTACCCCGGCCCCTACCCCTACACATGCGACCCAGAATCAGACCACAGCTTCTGACACGCTCGTGGATAGTCCCCGTCCGACTGAGAGTAGGGATTCCTGGGAATGGAATGGTAATGCAGAAGACGAATTTGTGGATGTAGAGTTGGGACCCATGGATGGCATAGGGTATCGGAGGGCTACTATAGGATGGTGGAGGAAGGTTAAGGGGTGGTTTGTTTGGGTGGTCTCTTTTGGAAAGATGAGTAGTAGGAGGAGGTGAGATTGGTGATGGGTTTGGTTGGGATTGTTATATGCTTTATGTTTCATGTATTACGTTTTTGTGTTACGGGCACGAGTGTTAAGAATATTTTCAGAGAGTTTGAAATTGGCATGGTAAAAAAGCAGATTCACGGTATGGTGATAATGGAGTGTTGTTGCTTCAGTGCGTTGAACGGAGCTCGAATACGTCTATGCGAACCTTTGAGAGGCGCATAATGTTATGCGCTTAGTGAGGCCATACAACATACGACACACTCTTCCATAGATGTGGAATATTGAGGAGTGCTGAATCTGGATGCTGAAGATATGTGAACTTGATGAGTTAAAAGCATTAGACGGCTTTTCCAACATTGAACACACATCCTGCCATCCATGCGCCTGAAGCTTGGAACTTGATATCTGGAAATTTGTCATAGATTGGATATAACAATCCATATTTCTACATTCAAGAAAAGCGGTGATGCCATTCGCAATCCTACTTTACACGCACTCAACGCATTCACGCATCAAGCCATCCATCTCAATTCATCTTTTCTCCCATTTCCTTTTAGCTTACACATTACTCCCCTTCAACCAAACCCTCCACTCTAATACTGAGAAGCAGCCTGCTGACATGCCTTCAACTGATCAAGATACCACCCACAAATCGTCAAACTGCCCTGATTCTCATCCATACACTTGCGGAAATTATTGATATCCGTCTGACAAGCGCCAGCTTGATAGTTGCTGGTGTTCGCGAATCCTTGTTCGGCGGGCGCGGTGGGAGATTGCTGAGTCTCAGCGGGAGCGGATCCGCCACCAAAGAACCCGCCGATTGCGTGGCCGATTGAGGAGCCGACGGCGACACCGCTGGGTTATACATTAGCAAGATATCTCAGATGTAATAGGGTGATGGGCGATTGGGGAAGGGGTGCAAATGGATAATTTTCTCTCCCTCAATTCGCTTTCGCGGATAGCGACGGGTGGGCATTCGGGTATACACTTACGCAGCGGTGCTAGCCATCTGTCCGAACAAACCCGGTCCAGAGCTCTGTTGAGGAGCTGACTGAGGAGTCGCAGAGGGAGGGTGAGCCTGCTGAGCCTGCTGAGCATGGGATGGGTATGCGGCGGTCGAGGCGTTGCGGGCGGGTGCTTGTTGTGGAGGAGTGGTGGTGCGGGCTGGGGTGGCCGTGGGACGGCGGGGAGCAGCGCTACCGCGGGATTGACGAGGCATTTTGGATGGGCTGGTGGTGTTCTTAAGGGATTGCTGCTCTGTTGAGTGATGGGAAGAGGGTGTCGGTGGAAGACAAGGGTGGGCTTTGGAGGTTGGAGGAGTGATGGCAAAAGAAGGTTTAAGGTTCGAGAAGCATCGGCTCTTGTCGTGAAAAAAAGGCCGATGTCCGTTCGTCGGTCATGGGAACAAGGACGTCTCCTATTGGTTAATGTAAGTTTCGAAAGAAACATGCACAGGAATTTGAGTCGCAAATGATAATGTCATGGTATTTTGGTCGCAGGTGCTATCTACTTCTTCGCGCTCATCTCGGACACTGCTTTCCCCAATGTTTCCAAGCAACCCCTGACCTCAACCTTTTGACTACATTTGATATGATGCTAACTAGCGCCTGTTCGCTGGTATTACATGGCATCGGAAAGACCATTGCCCATTGAGCCTTCTAGGACTGTTGGCGGGTTAATTGTGTTCGATCAAAGTATACGGCCTGCTTGGCCATGATACTGGTGGTCTTCTAATACAATATGAACAGACTTGTCCATGGTTTTGGATTTGGTGCTTTATAACACCCACTGATACTTCCTATCAGTTGTTGCGAGACTTCTTGTTGCGGAATTTGCCACCGCGGTTTGGTAGAGGACCTTTGAGTAGAGCTTGGAAAGCCTCGGAATGTCCCTTGGGAGCAGTATTCAACTTGGCTTTGCGAGGAACGATGACCTCGGGGGTCTGCTTCTCCTGCGGCTTCTTCTGATCCTGCTTCTCAATCGGGCTTTGCTTCTTCTGTTTCTTTCTGGCAAATTTCTTCTCTCCGCGCTTGCGCTTCTGCGCCTTGAGAGCTTCAGATTGTTTGGTCTCTTTGTCTGGAGAGGAATCTGAATCTGAATCGGAATCGGAATCTAAGCCCGAATCCTCCGCATCGTCAGCCCGTTGTTTGATCTCATCTGCCTTGCGGTTCATGGATAATTCTATTTGATATGAATCCTCTGCGTCGTGGTCGAATTCAATGCGTTGAGCGCTGCCCTGGCCCTTAGCTTTACGATCAGAACGCTCGGCGCGCTCAGCATCGTACTTGTCATTTCCGGCCTGTATTATTATTAGCGTTGTAACAGAGCAATCTTTACCCAAGAACATACCAATCCGTGTTGAATGAACCTTTTAGCAGCGGCTTTATCAAGCGTCATTCGTCGTTGCTGAGGGCCAGTCTCGGCCTCCTTGATCTTCGCAAAGTATTGCCTAAGGCGCGTGAGTTCGGTGAAGACGGGGTGATCCTTCGCATTTTGACCGTTCAGTTGAACAATTGCTCCGGTCAATGTCAGCATGTAGCTCACTGTACAAAGATGCCAATGAAACTCACAGTGAACAATTGATTCAATAGAATACGCTGCCAAAGTATAGAGTGTAGCTTTGTCGAGAAGCGGGAGCTTGCTTGAAGTATCATTGATTGGAGCCCTGAGTAGAGGGTCAAGAGCATCCACGAGGTTGTCGATTCTTTTCTCGAGAGACTGGAGCAACGGCTCCATTTCAACCTGGTCCATGATTGCTGCACGCGCTTCGAGAACGCGGCTGATCCGAAGATCAAGCCAACGTTAACCTTTGAAGTAGTTAAGTTCCAGCGCAGGTTGGACGTGACCCTAGAACTCGATGTGTCGTGTTGTCGCGTCGTCGTTGAAAGATCTCGAGAGTTGAAAGAGCTCTGAAACTTTGTTGTCGCAATCTAATCTAATCTCATCCCCGCACCGAGCGTTTTTCCGCTCCGATGCTGCCAAGTCTTGACATCAATATCAGCACCTCCGCGATTGCTTCATCGACTGTATTCAGACATTTATATACCTATCTCTTACTTTCTTATGTGATATTTTCTCTCACCTTTCAAGTCTGCAGTAATTTCTTTCAATCTGTCTTTCCTTTCGCTTTCATACCGGCTACTCAGGCTTCGGCCTCGAATAACTCACATCCTTCTCCGATGCAACACAGGTAGCAAGAGCTCCGGCCGGGTGGCCCATTTCCACTCCAGATCAGCGATAAATTCATGGTTCAAGCCCGACAAAATGGAACCCGAAGCAAACAATTTTGAAAAGTTGGTTAAAAATGTATCCAATTGTGCTTCTTCTCTGTACCTAACATCACCTCAGTGATGAAACGGATTCTGTAGGCAATATCTCCGATGTCTACCGCGTGCATTCTGTCATAGACCGCCGGATACATGTTCTTGGAATCGGGAGTATTGGAACATTTATCGCTCATTCACTCCGCGGCATTCCTAACCCTCCTCCCGTAACCCTTCTCTTGCATAAAACCTCGTTAGTAAAAGAATGGAATGAGTCCCCGCAAGAATTACGAATCACCACCGATGGAAAGATAGAAAGACGTTCCGGTTTCGATGTTGAGCTCGCAATTCATCGTTCACGCATTCATCACCGCGAGAAATCCTTCGGAGAGGAGAACACCACCACTTCTGAGCCACAAGTATTAGACAACGAGTCAACACTGCCAATCCATTCTCTCGTCCTGACATGTAAAGCCACTCAAGTCCTAGGCGCGTTATCTTCAGTCAAGCATCGCCTCCACCCTGACAGCGTCATCTTGTTCCTCCAAAATGGCCTCGGTATCATTGACGAAGTTAATAAGGAGATATTCCCGGACCCAAAAACAAGACCTCACTATATAGTAGGTGTAAATTCCCATGGCGTGAATAGAAGCGCGGGCGATGGGTCAGGAGCCGGAACCTTCAACGCCAACCACGCAGGCTTCGGCACCATCTCCCTAGGCATTCTCCCCCACATACGAACAAACCGCGACGCAAAGCGGCCCTATGCACCGCGGCCTCGATATTCAAGTTTCAGCGAAGGCAGATACGAAGATCCCATGCCCACCCCGGCCGACACTGGCCTCCCTCGTCCCGGCTCACCCAAGTTCCGATGGACTCCTAACAGTCGATACCTTCTGCGAACGTTCCTCCGCAGTCCCGTACTATGCGTCACCGCATTCTCCCCCCCAGACCTCCTGCAACTCCAACTCGAAAAGCTCGCCATCAACTCCGTAATCAACCCTCTAACAGCAATGCTGGACGCGCGCAACGGCTCCGTCCTCTACAACTACCACATCACACGCTCAATCCGACTCCTCCTCGCCGAAATCTCCCTCGTCATCCGCTCCCTCCCCGAACTCGCCTACCTCCCAAACGTCTCGCACCGCTTTGACCCCGGCCGCCTCGAAACCCTCGTCGTAGGCGTTGCCAACAAAACAAAAGATAACGTCTCCTCGATGCTCGCAGATGTGCGAGAAGGTCGGAAAACAGAGATCGATTATATCAACGGGTGGATCGTTAAGAGGGGCGAAGAACTCGGCCTCCAATGCGTGATGAATTATTTCATCATGCAGTTAGTGAAAGCGAAGCAAGGGATGATCTCCAGAGAATTAACAGATAATGTACCATTCGTCGGACTCCCAGAACTTGGAGGTGCTGCTGATGCTGGAAGTACTTTGAGAGTGAACGAGGGAATTAGTGCGAACCCAGAGAAAGTAGAGAAGATCAAGGAGGGCACGAGTGAGGATTTCCAGGTTGAAGGGGAAAAGTCAACAACGGAGGTGAAGAAATAATATGTAGATCATTTGTTTCGAATATTATTTGTATAAAATATCAATATGCTAGCTTGGCTATCGATTACTACTGTACTTTGTCCTTACAATAGTCTCGATAACCTTAAACCCAACCTAATCCAACCCTATAACCAATCAAACAAGTGCGAGCACTCAACCATGAACCCGCACAATCCAAATGCATATCCAGCGCGTCTGATCTGTCTATAAAAAGAATCCTGATACCCACCAACCAACCAACCAATCAAGCAAGCGCTAAATGCATATAACCCAAAAAGTGAACTCCACAGGCGATCCCAAATTTCTAATGGCCTGTCCCGTCCGCCCCGCCCAACTATGCTAATATCGTACAACAGTGCCGTCTCGCGACTGGCATCTCCCCTGACGAACTACGTCATTGGTATCATATATTACAAAAACATAAAAAAAACTCCCCCTTATTCCTGATTTTTTGGTATATCCAGAAACTAAGTCGGACGAGGCAACCCAGCTATCCAGATAGAGAGCCCGGTGAATGAAATCGTATGTGCAGTATTTGGATGTAATTGTGTGACTTTTAATGCCATGTGTTGATTATGACCTCGTTTGAAGTCGTAAAGTCGTTTTAAGACATGCTTATTCCGTGGTTTAATCGAAAGACCCGGGGATTGTGAGGGGGGAAAGTCTTTTCTCGTTTTCCTTCGGTTCTGGTGCGGTTTCTTCCTTCGAGGGAGTTGGCGCTTCCGTCTTCGTGTCATCGGTAGCAGGTTCGAGAGACATAGTTGGTACGGACAAAACCGAGTTTCTGACTTCGCTTTGGATTTGTGATTCTGCTTGCTCTTCGGTCTTCTTCTCCCTGTCCGCATCGGCATCCTTCTCGGGCGTTGCAGGGTGAATGACCGTCTTTCCGATTGAAACACGTTTCTCGTTGTCCTTGGAATCACTGCGGAACGGGTCTTCCTCTTGCTGCGAGATCTCTGCTCCCTTGACTGAGGCAGACTCGCTCATATCGACCGCAGAATCTACCACCGTATCTGCCCGGAGACCTTCCACGCTCTTCCTGTCCGGTCTCTCGCTGCTGGTCCTCGCGAAACTGGGCCTGCGAGAGCCCTCTCGAATTGGTACAATAGCAGGAATCACACCACCACCTAAACGTTGCCAGAACATGCGTTCTCTCAATCGAATACATTCTTCCCATGCGCTTTTCCTTTCTTCTTCGGTCTCCGCACGCCAGTGACCCGCTGCGACCATCCTCAGAAATCCAATGAAGTCGCATGTGGCTCTGAATCTCCCTAAACAGTAGTCACATAGGGGATAACTAGCATCATCGGTTTCGGAAGGACGGAATCGGTGTTTTCGTGTGTATTCGTCGCTTTTACGGTTTTCGCCGCAAAGGGCACAGGGGAAGACTGGGCCTCGGAATTTGGGAATGGGAGGGTGCGGTTCCACGACTACGTTTCCTGCAGTTATGTTGCTCAAGACTGTTCGGCGAGCCATCCAGGAGAGACCGGGGGCAATATCCAACCGTAGAGTGGGTTCAATGTCTTCCGCTAAGACTCGTTTGTAGAACTTTTCATCTTTGAGGTTTCCGGTGCTTATGGACTCGCGCGGTGAGTTTGCAGTGGAAGGAGGTGATCCCCTCATGGAAGGCAGGGAAGTTGTAGAACTGTTCCTCGCAAGAGCACCCAGGCCCATAACGTTCAGGCTCGCATAATTCCCGCTACTGACTCGGCTCGATGGTGCAGAACGTGATACCTTCAGCATGTCTTGAAAGTCCTTGTACGCTTGGAGGTCGGATCGCATTACTGGATAAATTAGATGGGAAAATTTGAGTGGGTGATCTGGTTGGACCTCTTCAGAGCCGGGTGTGTTTGGGCTATAATCGGCAGGCTCGAACATCCGATTCAGTTTCTCTTGCGGGATAAGCCCCGGAGTTGAAGGCGCCGTAGATGGGTGCGTATTGGTGTCATTGGTATCGCGGTCTATGCTCATCTGTTGCAGAACCGTTTTTAAATCCTGCAGTTGCTCCTGATGGGACTTCAGTAGGATTTCCGCATCGCTAAGCTGGTTCCTGAGTTGATCGGATCTCTTTTCAGCAGCCTCGGTTTCTTGTCGTGCATCGGCAACCATCTATATGAAAATTAATATAATGACGATGCAGGGGAAATTAACAAACCCACCCGATTTGCCTCTTCAAACAATGAGGCTGTCAGGGCCTCAACTTCGGCATCCATGCCGCGTTTCTTTTTCTCTGCATCGACCCTGCGTTTCCGTTCCTCGGTCAACTCGCTCCTTAATTGCTTTTCCATTTTGTCATAGACCTCCTTTTCAATCAATTTACCCTTGTTGATCATATCGTTGTGCTTTTTCGCGGCGGCTTCTAGCTCTACCAATCTCTTTTTCGCTGCTTCCAGCTCATGGCGGGTCTGCTGTAACGAGTCGTCGAGGTTGGTCTGATAGTTGATGGCATTGATGAGTTTGGTACTCAGCATGGCGACTTCGTTGCTTAAATCTGGGTGTTGAGTGGAATCCACTGAGCCATTCCGCGATACGGCTGAGCCAGGACTGGGTGTTCTTGGATCTGGAATAGTATTCATGGATTCAGAATCGGAGCGGAGTAAGCCGGAGGGAGACGGCGACGACGACGAAGCGGCGAGCGCAGCCATCTTGCTTAATTGCGGCGTCGAGGTCGACTTGGTGACTTGCTTTAGGCCAGCGAGTCTCGGGGTTGGTGTTAAGGAACGTAACTGGGATTGAAAGCGCGAGGGTGTGGAGGCGCCGGCAGCATGCCCAGCCCAAAGAAAGTAGCTACTATATCAGAAGAACTGAGAGTTAGCGAGCCGAAAATCAGAGTGTTGAAGACAATCATGGTAGCGGGCAGTGTTTGTGGTACCGTGGTTTTGTGGTACAGTGATACAAGGGCAGGAGGCATTCGGGGTAACGTACTCAGCCATTCTGAACGATGATGACGGACGGGGCTTGGGCGGTTAGGTGGATGAGGCGAACCAGGGCGTTGGGCGACAAAGAACGAGAGAAATGGAAATGGGTTTCAATAGGATATGGACAACGGCATTGCAGTCGGGGGTGAATTGGATTCGGGGGGTGAATTGAACTGGAAAGGGAGAGTGTAAGAGCAAAGGAATGTGAAGCAAGCAGCAGCAGCAAGGCCCGAGGTGGAGCTGGAGGCGGCAGGCGGGCGCAGTTGAAAGGATGGGATGACGAGCAGCGTGAGACTGGGAAAGAGCGATGAATGACCCAGTCGCCTGCCAGGGAAGTTAGTTGGGGTGCGTTCGTCAAGAAGTTCAAGATCAGCGGCGACGACTGACGACGCTCGCGCCCTAGCTAAACGATGGCCGAATGAATGGTCTGTGCCGGTAGATAATCTGGAATAATTAAATACAGACTAAATCCATACATACGAGCAGTAGGCGCGCTGCTATTTATTCTTACAGTTCGCATGCGCAGTCAATGCTCGCCGTACGAACAGCATCGCACCACGCACCAGGGCATACGAACAGCGACTGTGCTGTGATCGAGACCGGGCCCGCCTGCCTCGTGATAACGATGCATGCGATCGAGCCGCCCTCTAGCGCTGCCAAACTTGCCCACAATACCTAGGTACCTAGGGACTACACCTTAGCCGGCACCCACCTGGGCACCAGTTTGCAAGGCACCAAGAACACCTGCCCACCTGGGCACCGCACCCAGCCAGGCGGAGAGCCTCCCCCTCCAAAGGCCAGTCCAGGGCTCACCCCACCAAGCCAACTTCGTGGTGAATCGCCCTCTGAACGCGGCCCGCTGCCTCCTCCACCACCCCTCCAAACAACCCGCAAACACCTCAGAAAAAAAAAACATGTCTGACGCCGACCTTGAGGAGGTTTGTCCCCATGCGATCAATCATTGTCACGCCAACCGCGTCGCCAGCATGAGTTAATCTATCCCGCAGATCCGACGAGCCCGCCTCCAGCAGCTGCGCCAGCAACAAGGCAGCCCTACGGGTGGAGCGGGCGGCGACGGTTCACAGGAAGACGCACAAAAGTAAAACACCCAACAATAGCTCCACCGGCATTCCACGAGTCTTGTCGCTGACTTTTGATTCATCCAGGCAACGGGAAGGTATAGCCATATTCTCTTGATTCACAACCGCCCAACCAGCCTACCCCACTACACCCCCTCCAACACTCGGTCTCCGATGCAAACAGCTGTCCCGCAGCACGCAATATCATACCAACATTCTAATGTCTTGCCTTCTCGTCTTGCCGCTGCCTTTTCTTATCTTGCCGTCCAACTACATACAGTCGCCTTGCATTATCATTTTGGCCCCATCTTACACCATGCATTTCCTTCATCACCTTCTTCTCTAAGCCTGACTAACCGCACTGACATCATGTAGCCGATGCCCGCGCAACCATTCTCTCCCAGATCCTCTTGCCAGAGGCTGCCGATCGTCTGAACCGCATCCGCCTTGTCAAAGAGTCGCGTGCAAACGATGTTGAAAACCGTTTGATCATGCTTGCACGAACGGGACAGCTCCGTCAGAAAGTAACCGAGGAGCAATTGAAGGAGATCTTGAGTGCTGTAGCCGAACAACAGGAAAAAACGGAAGAGAAGATTGTCGTGAATAGGAGGGGAGGTGGTTGGGATGATGACGATCTGGATGATTTGCTGGAAGGTGTTTGAAGATAATGGACTTGGGGGCGTGAAGTTCCTAAATTGGGACTAGGTTATTAGCAGGCAGGCAGCCTGATGATGAGCCCTCCGTCTTGCCTATGGAAGAATATCTATAATAGGGTGGACTATTTTGTTTTTCCTATGGAGGAATGCGTCTCTGACATGGTGGACAATCTCACTTTTCCTATGGAAGAAGATTTCTCTGATATGGTAGACTGGAGTGGGGTCCAGGGAATGCACTGTTACGACTGAGCGATTGATACGAGACGATGAACGACCTCTAATCTTTTGCAAATAAAAAAAATTAAAACCTGAGCATTGGGAGGCGTTCGGTATATCCAATGATCATTCTCCATTTTTGAGTTATATTCGCACATCTATCTACTCTGATGCGCATGCTACCCTGTCATTTCCCAAAGCCCTGTTCATACATGTAGCAGATCTCGAGCCAACCCATCCAGAATATGGAGATCAAGTGATAGGAGCCTCTTGATCTAGATACCGCCTAACCTCATTGTGCCTTCTCGGTCTTGTCCGAGTCACTATCACCATTAACTTTCTCCTCTCCGTTACTCTTGAAAACTGTATCGGCAGCATCATCCTCATCCTCTTCATCGCCCAACAATCCAATCGCCTTGACAACATCTCTATCCACCGTTGCTCCGGCCATATCCATCTTCGGACCCTCAGTAACCTGCACCCAATTATCACTCCTCTGTTCCTGAGCCCCTTCATCACTAATGACACCCACATTTTCTCCCGGAGCCCATTCAACCTTCTCAGGCTTTGGAGGCTCTTTGTATGGCACGACGAAGTCAGGGTTTTCATAATTTTCGGGGTCTCTGGAGATTTCCTCAAGAAAGTCGATCATACACTTATAGACGTCAGGATTGGTGAAGATACACTCGGGGATACCTGTTTCGCCGCCTGAGAAGGTGGGACAGATGGGTGAATGGATGTCACCGACTAGAGCGTCTGTAGTATCTGAAAGATTGTTCGAAGCAACAGAGGCGCCATTGGTGATTGCATCGTTGCTGAAATCAAGCGTTTTGAATCCTTGGGTGCCATTGTGAGCGAGGCTTTCAACGGTGGAAGACTGAGATAGGGTTTCGAGCCAGTTGATCCGAGCTACGGGATGATCTTCTGAGGTGCTTGGGCTGACCTCGTTGGTAGACTTGGGGTCATTGTCGGTGGCGGTTGCGGCATCGAACTTAACGGTAAACGGAGTTCTGACCAGGGTATTGGCCTGAGGTTCATCTGAAGAGATGTCCCATGACCGTACTCGCTTTTGGAGGAATGAACGGAATTGGGGGTCATTTATCTCCCCGCTGTCTACTTTTGAGTCAACAAGTGCCATCGCAGTGATAATAGGTGAGTACGTGGACCCTATATAACTGATTAGCTTGTTGGAATCTTTTAACTGGTGACACTATTACTTACAATCTGCATCACATATCTTCACGAAGTTCTCCGCCCCGTTCTCGATCGCTACGACGTAAATTTCTGCCTTCGGGTCCACGAAATCAGGGTTCTTGACTACGTGCTCAAAGACGTACTTGATGTGTTCTTCCGGGACCCTGTTGCCCTCCACTCTATTCTGTTCTTCGTCAAGTTTGATAGCTTCATGTACAATAGACTTGCGTGGCAGAGCGTCCCAGGAGCGCAATGATAGAGCTTTGTTGAATTTGTGAGAGTAGTAAAGCTGGCCACAGTTAAGGACAATGAGACCAGGAGCGTCTTTGGCCTCAACGCCCGCTTTGTCTTGGAAGATGTCAAGGTCTTCGGGTGAATCTTGCTTAGACCGATGGATCAATTCTTTGGCAAAGTTAATTAGTGTTCCTGCATTTATACCCAAATCTCGCTGGAGCTGCCTGTAGGCCAAGACCGCAAGATCCTGTGCGCTGTCATTGACCAAGACAATGACGCGCTTGCGGGTCTTAAGAACCTCCTTCGGGGGAGCAAGAATCGGAATATGCGGCGAAGCTTCTGGCTTGTCGGTTGTCAGGCTAGGAATGTACAGCATAGAAAGTCCTAGGGCGGCCATCCGAGCATAGACCTCACATCGCGTGCATTCTGTCTTGTTAGTCAAAGATCTCTCTATAGGTCGAGCCGATAATTTCGTACCTTGCATCGCCTCTCGATGAACATCATTGTGTCGCTCGTTGTTTGTCAAGTGATATTGGAATGGATGGTCCTCCTGAGATATTTTCCGAATCTGAGCATCATCGGTGATGAAGTACCTAGGATTGAATTAGCCGAATTATGCTCTCGCGATTAGGTTGGGGCTTTACCCTAGTTTCTGTAGATCGTTAGGGTAGGTTGGATCTGGAGGAAGGGTGGCCTCCAGCCGACGAAACATGCTGGCCTTGACCTTGTTGACCTTGTTGATGAAATTTGCAAGGTGCGAATGGTATAGCACGGAGTGGGGGAGGGGGCTTCAAGGTAACGCTGGCAATGGTTCGTGGTGGAGAGAGGAAGGTTGAGGTTGTTGGTTTGCAGGTTTGCTTCCGCGCAAAAGAAATGCGGCGTGTAACCTAACGCGGTCAACCAAAAGTGAAGCCAACCTCCACTTCTGCGCCGTGAAGGCCTATTCACTTGATACCATCACCGCTGCCAAATGAACAGCCGCTGCAAACGAAATGCGGTGAACTAAGAACAATCTGACAGCTCATTTTTCTCTGATATTTTTACACCGTAAATATATGTACAATCCCAACCACAACGCCGTCATATGCCGTATGCTTTGCCTTAAATTGTAAGGTGTAGAAGGGTAGAGCACGTTTCTGATCGCATCAATTCCCATTAAACTACCAGCTTGCTTTCTTGACGCCGGGCAAGTGACCTGCCAGAGCGTTGACTCTGAATTGGTACTACATGAAACAGATTAGCTTGCTGTTTATTCTAAAAAGTCATCGCGATTTCGAATCTTTGGAAATGCGCAATTATACCCCACGCGGAACTCAAATCAACGGGATTGATCAAACGCAAACAACATTACTCACTCTAGCAAGCCTAAAGTCACTGAAAACACCTCTTCCCCTTCCTCCCAGTATGCAACGGTTTTTGATTTGTGTGAATCTCGTGTAGCAGTGCATCTGCGTTAACTGAAGTTGGGCCTGGGCTCGTACACGTTGCGGGAGCGTGGTATTGCGGATGATGTATCGAAGTGCTTGTCTGCAAATAAATCATTAGCTATACTGTGGCATAGGCAAACGATGTACAGCAGATAGTCTCTGCTGGCCTGGGAGCGAAGAAGACATGGGGTCATTCTAACCTTTCTGGCTCGAACTGCGCAAACACTTTGCGCTTCGTGTGATCGCGGATATTTCGGATATTGATGTATCCGCCGATGTCAAGCGTCTTCGCGCGGAATTGAGACATGGCGACGGCGTATAGACGGTGGTGATGTCTTTGAACGAATGTTCAAGCTGGCTCAAGATTGTCCAGTGCAACTTCCTAGGGAGCGTTTTGGCAATTGTGCTACGGAGCGTTCCCGATCGTGTCTTCCGCAATGGTGACTTCGGCCCGTGTGCATTGACAACGTCGTGAAACTTTTCACCTCTTACAGACTAGCCTTTTGAAGTCGTTGGCTTGCAACCAGCGCGTCGAGCAATGACTAACGGCAAAAGTGGATCCGAACTGCATACCTTACCATTCACTAACTGCAATGCTGCCTACTAACAAGGATATTCTATCCGAAGAATCCAAAGCAAGGTAGACCAGGGCCCAATATGTTTGCCTCAGATGATATGCAAGACCTCGTTGCTCTGTTCCCACCAAAAATTGTGCTGGACAAAGCAGGTAGCCAGGTCACCTCGACGCCCCTTTTCAAGACCCTCTCAGGCAATGGCCTCGTCTCTCGAGAGCACGTTGTAACGGAGCTTGAAGAAGCTCTTAAATCAGGTAACCCATCTTTGGCAGCATTTCCGTGAAAGCCACATGCTGATAATCAAGGTGTCGATCGTATCCCCGCCGCTTCTTTATCCCGCCAATTGGATATAGAGCAAGACCTCCTTTTGGAGTTGACTAACGAGTTTCACGATCTGGCCTTGAAGAGCGCAAACGATGATACTATTGTGCCAAAGTAAGCCCATTTTTCTATTCTATTTCGTACATATTAGTTGTTTTATAATTCTCGGATTTTGGTTGGGTGCTCTCGTATGTTCATTAATTTTTCTTCAATGCCGGTTCCATAATCCGAGATATATAATACTAATGATTGAATAGGAAGGAGAGGGATTCACTTTCCCGAGATCTAAGAACTTCCGTTCATAGTGGCATCGTATCAAAACTAGAGTTCTCCCGAGACAACGACTTGTCGGCGAAATCTCTCGACGTGCTTGTAGCTTCGGTACAAGAGGAGGAGCTCAGTTCTCAAGGAGTTCTTCTGAACGAAGCTGTAAACCCTGATCAATTGTCAGATGGAGTATATCTCCTTCATCCTTCCTACGAATCAACCCTCAAGAACTCTATCAAAGGGCTCTTGAATCTGCCCCGGGATGATGCGCAGGAGCCCAAACTCGCAGAACCGGTTGTTCTGGCTTCACAAGATCTCCCAGGGCACCCACCACAATGGCTTGTTCTCAAGATTTGCCAGGCTCTTTTAGAGGAGAACCAGAACCAAGCACATTGGTATTTGACCCAAGATGACGATTCCGTTACATGCACACCTCGAGAGTACCTCATCCGACAGAGGGACAATAGGATCCAACAGTTGCGGGAAGGGAACACGCAATACATCGATGCCCGGGAATTTGAAATCGAATTTATCGAATTGTATCCAACATATGACGCTGCACGCAAGTCCATCTTGGACAACTGTGGAATTGAGACACACGAAGTTCATCATTTCATTCTACGACAGGATTATTATGACAAATTATCAACCTTCTTCTTGGAGTCAGCGCGATCTCAAGCGAGAACTAACTGGGAACGACTCGTGAGTAACCCAGACGAATCGTTTTGTCTACAGATGTCGCAAATATCCGATGAATTCTTAGAGACAGAATCAGAGGACGAAACAGCACCAGAGTTATTGAAAGCTATTACTCCCGAAATAGCGGGTGTTGTTGAGCAAGCGTATACGGAAGAAGCATTAAAGCTCGAATCGAATTGTGAAGCAGAGTTCTCTGCATTTTGGACAGAGCGGGTGACGAGCTGGTTTTGCACTTACAAAACTGGGGCAAGCACAATCGAAGATGCCAAATTCCAAGGCCAACTCCACGAGACTCTCGTTACGTACACGAGAAAAGAGCTAGTTCCAGATGCTCTGTCCCGAGCGAAAAATCAAGGCCTGCTTCGGAGTAGGAAAACAAAGAAAAACGTTCGAAGGTTCAACAGTATCTTCAACCCTGCTCCTGGTGAAGGGAATCCACCTTCTGATATCGACGGGGTATCGTCGGTGCTAGAAAAGTTCGAGAAGAAACAAGGTCTCAAGCCTCTGGATGCAGAAGCCATGGCATCCGTAAAGGAGAAGCAATTGGCTGATTTAGCACGAAGGATTCAGAAGGCTACAGATGGCCCTGCTTTATTCCTAATGTTAGTTGTGTTCTTGCTCGCTAAGCACCGTGATGGTATAGTTTATGCTACGGGCAAGTTTGCACCCAAGTTGATGAAGTTGCTCAAGGGGTCAGTGGAAGCGGAAAAATACGAGCAGCTAGAAAAATGGAAAGAAGCTGCAAAGGGAGGTGCCCTAACCAAAGATGATAAGGAACAAATGAAGGCTTTGACATTGGATATATAGAACATTGTTTTAATATCAATTGATGCTTCGTGATTCTCATTACGAAGCATCATGTGCCACAGTTCTAACAAAAGTGGTGCTACTACAGGAATGGGCGTTGGTTGCATTAGAATTGTCATCAAGTCCCTAGTTTAGGGCCCGGAAAACTGAAAGATGGCCAATAGAAGGAAGGTGTTGGGTTTAGGAAATATAGAATTTAGTGCTGAACATGATTTGCTTTGCTACTGTATCGTACCTGACACATGATGTAGTTCTTTTTTTGGCTTTCATGCTATGTTTCTAAGTCGAGCAAGACCGAGAAATCTCCAAGTCGCATCTCGCAATAGATATGTAGCATGATGAATTCCGGGAGAGAGTACCCGTTCAGATTCAATTTCAACTTTCGTACGATGTCACGCGTGATGATTGAGTGAGCATGCTTTCCAAGTTTGATCTAATGAGACTCTAAGAGAGTTACACAAGTCTCTCAGATTGATGATAGCATTTTCTCTATCATCTAATGGACATCTATTATCAATTCCAGCATGTTGGGAGAAGGATGGGGAAGAACGGGGAAGATCAGTAATTCAGCAGGCCAAAGGGACCACAAACGCAGTCGGGTTTAGTAATGGCATGCCTAACTATCTTAGATTTGCCATCTCCACGGCACGATCCGTGCCCCCTCACACATCATCATCCATCACCGACTGTTGGGACAACGAACCACAGAGCAGTATGTACCAAGTCTCATTGCTTTTTTCAAAGAGCACGAGCGAATTGATTGAAAGGAGTACACGCTTACAGCAGGCTGCAGACCACCATGTATCTCGGTAGTGATGGAAAGCGCTCGCACCACCCTCACGGCCAGGACGATTGATTCCACGCTGCACCGGAAGCCGTGAGGGGCAAGGCGGCCTCTCAGACGCACCCCAGGATAAGCACGCCATCGCATCTTTCACAGTGACGGTGGATTAGCAAGCCTCAGCCCGAAATTTGTGGGTTTGCGCTTGGCAAGATTGGGCTGCGGGCCATGAAGCTGGTCGAAGCTGGTCTCTGGTGCTGTTGGCGGTGCTCTTCTCCATCCGGAGAAATCGAGTCGACCATGACGGCATCACGACAGCACCACCGCCCGCTCGAGGACTACCTACGCCTAAGTGCACATCGCCATCCGTACCCAGCGGACGCCTCGACGCAGGCACTCGATGTCTGAAGCAGCGCACGATGGCCATGACCAGGAACGCGGCCGGCAAAAGCAGGCTCTCTGATTCGCCCGTGCTTCCAGCTTGCCGGAGCGTGATTGGTCCGAGGCCTCTCCCTATGCTTTGTCAGACCCTCAATTTCCGCGGCGCTAAAATTGCGTGCTCGAGAAAAAGTATGGTGCCTTCACAATGGATTTCAAAGGCAGTCCCTTTCTGCGCCGTCATCGGACTGCAATATATACGCTGAGTCCTGGCTCTCTCCTCTCTTCCATTGTCACCCTCTTCTTGCCCAAAATCCCAAGTGCGCTTCTGGGGACTTTGCTCCATCTTCCTCCACACTCCATCCATTCCGCTTCCCTTTTCGGCATTGCCTCCCTCGCCTGTGTCCCTCGCCCACAAGCCTCCATCTATCTCCTCCTTACATCATGTCGTCACCATATGATGAATCCATTGCCGGCAGGGACGTCGAGTCTGGCTACGCCAGTGGCTCCTCCAGCGAGAGCAGCCTCCCTGAAGTCTACTTTACCAAGCCACATCTCAAGTTCCTCAACTCCAAGCTGCAGCACTTAGAGCCTGAAGGTTGGTCTACTTGCCCTCCCTCTCCTGTAGGGCATCCAATGGCTAATCAACTCTAAGAAATCCTACGATGGTGCATCACTTCGCTTCCAGGCCTCTACCAGACCACCGCTTTCGGTCTTACTGGCCTCGTTTCCCTGGACATGCTCTCCAAGATCTCTGGCCCTATCAAGCCCAACGTCGACCTGATCTTCCTGGACACCCTCTACCACTTCGATGAGACTCTCGCCTTGGTCGACCGTGTCCGAAAGCGGTATTTTGGAATCAACCTCCACGTCTACAAGCCAGCAGGCGTTGAGACTGCCGATGAGTTCGCCGCCAAGTATGGTGAAAAGCTATGGGAGACCAACGATGAACTCTATGACTATGTTGCTAAAGTCGAACCTGCCCAACGAGCCTATTCTGAATTACAAGTCAAGGCTGTTTTGACCGGTCGACGCAAGAGCCAAGGTGGCAAGCGTGGTGACTTGGACATCATCGAGGTCGACGAGACTGGCCTCATCAAAGTCAACCCTCTCGCCAATTGGTCCTTCAAGCAAGTTCAAGACTATGTCAACGAACACAATGTTCCTTACAACGAGCTCCTAAACAAGGGCTACAAGAGTGTTGGTGACTGGCACTCCACCCAACCAGTTGCCCAAGGAGAGGATGAGCGATCTGGTCGCTGGAAGGGCAAGGCCAAGACTGAGTGCGGTATTCACAACCCTAAGTCCCGATACGCCCAATTCTTGATGCAGCAGGAAATGAAGAAGAAGGAAGAAGAACTAAGCCAAGCTCTCGAACAGGTGACTGTCCAAGCATAGGCGGAAAAGTTGATTGTCTAAAGGTATTTTGACGTGTCATTTGTTTGCTGCATTTTAGCATTGGCGTTGGGTAATTGGGAGCATTTGCATGAGTTCGGCCTGCCTTGGATAATTGCAGAGCCGGGAGAAATGGGGTTGAGATACCAAAATGAAACCAAGACAACATGAGGTTCATAGTCATGATCTATAGATGCGTTACTGAACCAATTAACGAATATTCAATAAAATATGCGATTCTGACCGTGTGGAGGCCCGGACGGGGTAGCTATGGGGGTATTCTCGGTACAACACCAAAACAGTGTACTCTTTCACAATCACGCAATTCTACCAAGCAATTGCCGATCCTTGATGTTCGACCAGTTACCGTTAGCCCGTTCCGCCCAGAGCAAACCCTACTGTGGCGTACAGTGCGGCTTATCCAGGAAAAAGCGGTTTTAACGTGAACGTCTCCGGTGTCCCGCCGATGTCGAAATAAAAAAGAATTCTAAAAGTACAAGAGCGGTTCGTCACCCGCAAGCCTCTTGTCCCTCTTACTCTCTCTCCATTCTCTTCGCCTTTGCCCGCCTCATCCTTCAATCCCTTGCTGGTTGGTGCTACGCGTCTTCGCTGGCCTTTTGCAAACATCCTCGAGCCCATTCGTTGGACCCACCCATCGTTACCCTTGAGAAGACTTCTTCTTCTCCCCTTCCCTTACGACCACTTCTTAAGCAGCGATGGCGAACCCACCTCACGGTATGCTTCCGTACCCCACCATGTCACCATTTGGCACCACAGCAAGCGCTGACATTACTCAGGCGGAGTCCTCAAGGACTTGATCGCGCGCGATGCCCCTCATCGCAAGGAGCTCACCGAAGAAGCTGAGAATCTCCCGGCCATCGTGCTCACAGAGCGACAATTGTGCGACTTGGAGTTGATTCTGAACGGAGGCTTCTCCCCGCTGGAAGGTTCGTGCACAAAATTCGACCCCTGGCTGCCCCTCCGGTTTGCTCTGTTTGCAACCGGCGTCATCCACGATCTGCCCCTCGTTCCAACCATGCATGACTCGTACACACAATATCTCCAGGCAATCATGGCTAACTCTTTAATCATCAAGGTTTCATGAACGAGAAGGACTACAATGGGTACGTTTGAGCCATAAACCCAAGCAAAACAGCTAGTAATTGATGCGTTTCTAGTGTTGTCTCAGATCTCCGTCTTGCGGACGGCAACCTCTTCTCTATGCCCATCACTCTCGACCTTGACCAAGAAACTATCGACGCAGTCGGTGTAAAGCCAGGCGCGAGAATCAGCCTTCGTGATTTCCGTGACGACCGTAACTTGGCCATCATCACTGTCGATGATGTGTATAAGCCAGACAAGTATGAAATACATTTGGTACCTTGTTTTGGAGGGGTTATAACGCTGACAATCATACAGGCAAAAGGAGGCCAAGGAGGTCTTCGGAGGTGACGAGGAGCACCCAGCTATCAAGTACCTCTACCACACCGCAAAGGAGTTCTATGTTGGAGGCAAGATTCAAGCCCTTGACAGGCTCATGCACTACGACTATGTCGGTCTTCGATGTATGCAGTTCTTCCCGTCAATCGTCTACTATGAATACTAAGAAATCCTTCAGACTCCCCTGCAGAGCTTAGGTTACATTTCGACAAGCTCGGATGGTCCAAGGTTGTCGCCTTCCAGACCAGGAACCCTATGCACCGCGCCCACAGAGAACTTACTGTGCGTGCCGCACGTGCACGTCAAGCCAACGTTTTGATTCACCCAGTCGTCGGTCTTACGAAGCCAGGTGATATCGATCACTTCACCCGTGTCCGAGTATACCAAGCTTTACTCCCAAGGTACCCCAACGGAATGGCTGTTCTCGGTCTCCTTCCTCTCGCTATGCGTATGGGAGGTCCCCGTGAGGCTGTCTGGCATGCCATTATCCGAAAGAACCACGGTGCTACCCACTTCATTGTCGGTCGTGACCACGCTGGACCTGGAAAGAACTCTAAGGGTGTTGATTTCTACGGCCCATACGATGCTCAGCACATTGTTGAGAAGTACAGGGATGAGCTTGGAATCGAGGTTGTTCCCTTCCAGCAGATGACCTACCTACCAGACTCTGATGAGTACAGGCCTAAGGATGAGGTTGAAGCTGGTATTAAGACCTTGGATATTAGCGGTACTGAGCTCCGCAAGCGTCTCCGAACTGGTGCTGAGATCCCTGAATGGTTCTCCTACCCCGAAGTTGTCCGCGTTCTCCGTGAATCCCACCCACCTCGCTCAAAACAAGGTTTTACCGTCTTCCTTACTGGCTACACCAACAGCGGGAAAGACGCTATTGCTCGTGCCTTGAACGTCACTCTCAACCAACAGGGAGGTCGCAGTGTCTCCCTCCTTCTCGGAGATACCATCCGCCACGAACTCTCCTCAGAACTCGGCTTCTCGCGCGAGGACCGCGACAAGAACATCAGCCGTATCGGATTCGTCGCCTCCGAGCTCACCAAGGCCGGTGCAGCCGTCATCGCCGCACCAATCGCCCCCTACGAGAACTCTCGTAAGCACGCCAAGGAGATCGTTGAGAAGTACGGCAGCTTCTTCCTCATCCACGTCTCCACACCTCTCGAGTACTGCGAGAAGACCGACAAGCGCGGCATCTACAAGAAAGCCAGGGCCGGAGAAATCAAGGGATTCACCGGTGTCGATGACCCATACGAAGAGCCCAAGAACGCACACCTCTCTGTGGATTTGAGCAAGACCAATGTCAGGACTGCTGTTCATCAGATTGTGCTGTTGCTTGAGGCGGAGGGTCTTTTGGAGCAATTGTAGAGTGTTGGTTATCTATAATTGATGAACATATATAACGAGTTGAAAACAGACACTTATGATAAACGCCCCTTTTTCTGAAAGGGGCGAAAAGGATTTTTTATGACAGTCCCTTGTTGGGAGAAAATTGGTTTTAGATATGAATGAATATATAGCAATAGACTCATGATTCCCTTCACTATTTACATCCTCAGTCGCAAAACCAGCAGTGAAAAAACAAAAAACTATTTATTTACCTGTCTACGTATCTCTCGAAAATACTCTAAACTCCAAGCCTCACTTCCAAGAACGCCAATGCTTCGATACCTTCATGCCGAGACTTGATGTCTCATTAAGGTTTCCAAAGTTGCGTTTTAGGCTTTCCCGAAAGAATCGATGGGCGATGTAGATCGAACGCCACAGTTCTAGGTACCCTCCCCCTCATTTTACCCTGTTCTATCTTACTCCACTGTACCTGCGCCATGCGGATCGCGGCGGGGGAGGGGGAGGGGACCAGGGGCCGGGCACTGGCACTGGGGACTGGGGACGGATACTCCAGATTCCATGTAAGACCATCTGTGTGCGCATGCATGACTCGAGTGAGTAGGGAGTGGCATCGATGGACCCGGTATCCGGTAGGAAGGTAAAAGGGATTAAGCTGGGGTTAGGTTGGTGGGAGGAAGAGGATGGGTGGTGGGATTTTGCGTTAGTTCGAGCACGTCATTTGGGTTTGGGATTCGTCATGTGGGTTTGGGGCTTGAGGGAGCTTTGGGCGGATGCTTGGGGTGGATGGGGGAGTTGGCGGGAATTGGCGAGGGGCTTGGGTGGACTTGGGGCTAAGGCGGGTTTTGTGTTGGGGGTGTGTTGGGGCGTGAGGTTTTGATGGTGGTGTTGGATGTGTGATTTGTGGTTATATATCTGTCTCAAGAGCTGGGAGGAGCTGCTTTGGATACCTATCCGTACAATCGCTGAGATGTTAGTGATGTACTAGATCTTTCCTCCCTCGATCGCATTCAGTGATCCAATTCCTTCGCATAGGCGTTCACCATCTCACGAATCTGCTTCCAGCGTCTAGCCAGTATATCCTTCTGATCAGGACTTACTTCACCCTCATCCGCCGACGTTGCACTCCTCTTACGCTTTCCCTTCCCTGTCGGCTTCTCGTTCTCCTTTCCAACACCATTGGCTGTCGTGTTTAGAGCCGCGACTTCTTCTTCTGCTTCCATGATGATCCTGGCGTACTCGTCTAATAGCTTCCGACAGTAGGTATCAATGCGCGGTTGGTCGTTTTCGCCTTCGTCGGAGCCGGTCACGAAGGCGGTGTAGCGGCGGGAGGGGAGATTTAGGAGGCGGAGGACGGCTTGGGTACGATGGCAGGTTGAGGGGGGGTTGGATGTGAGGGTGTATTTTCTGCATTTTGTGGTTAGTTATGAGGGAATCGTGGGTATAGGAGTGGTGTTGAAAGCGGGAAATGAGGGATAGGGGTGACAAACCCGTAGAAGTTGTCTTCTTTTAAGGTTTCAACTTGCTCCGGAGAAAGCTTAGGTAGGATTATTGGGTCGAGCTTTGTGGTGTCTTGATTGTTTTTCGCGAGGATGAAACCATCTATGACTTATTAGAAACAGCTATGTGAAAAAGTGTTGAAGGAACTTGTTCGTACATTCGGCAAGTAGTAAGTCGTTGCTGTGTGTGCCATAGGAGATGTATAGTTCTTCTCCTGCCTCTAGACGATCCTTTCAGCACGCGAGCACATGTTAGAGATATGTATTTAGCTTACTGTAGTCTCGATCCGCCGTGATGGAATACCCTGAGGCATCGCGAGTTGGCTCACACTGTAAATGTAAGAATTGCTTCTCTCAAAAATGGCGAGAATATCGGCCAACGCACACCTTGATCTGCATGATTGAAGTAGTCAATGAATGGACATAACGCATAGCAATCATCTGCCGTCAGAGCATGCCTCTTCTTAGGCAATCTTGACGTCGAAGGAGGTAGGTTAGGATAGTCCCAGTAGAAGCAACGTGTATTGATGATAAGCCATGCGTATGAGAAGAGCTGCTCGGAGTCCTTTGGTAGAGCCCATTTCAGGTCTTTCCAATCTTTCTCGATCTTTCTCTGTTGGGCCTTGAGAAGCTCTGTGACTAGTCAAAACCAAGCCTTGAAAATAATGCTAATGGGGAAATAATTTTACTGTATTCGTGGGAGGCGACATTCGGAGGAATCTACCTACCTTTTGCGGGATCAGGGAGAAGTTCCTGAAGCTTCTTTGGCCAGTTGAAGGGAATGATCTGATGAAACTCCTCCTCAGTTGGCCAAACATTTTGCCAAAGCCGATAGATAGACGAAGGATCATTATGAATCAAAGTGATATACGCAGCTAGTCTCCCATGAACTGAGATGTTCTTCGGGAATTCGAGCAGCTTTACGGGTTTGGCATCGATTGTGAGCATGGCGGATTCCGGTACAAAGGCCAGTCTTTCTCCTTTCTTGAGGATTTAATATCAATCTGATCATACGTGAAAAATATACAAATAAGGAAAATATGACTGACTTTCAAATCACGACCAGCTACAATGCCCATGCCTCGTCCAACGAATCTTGCTGGAGCAATGTCATTGATCTGGATGCCTTGATTCTTTGCCCAGTCGACGAAGAGGTCGTGATCCTCCCCGGGAGGGAGAGCGGCGGCCATTGTGGAGGTAGAGTCAGAATTTGCATTGGCAGAGGCGAAGATGGTTAAGTAGAGGAGAAGTGATGGAAATGCGCGGTGAGCCAATGGAGTGAAAGAGTCATGCGCTAAGTTGCGCTATCGTCTGCGGCGAAATAGTGTGAGTGTGACCCCCCGTAGAATCTGCATCTAGTCTTAATATGGATTAGCGCGATATTCCTTCTTTAAGTATGATGACCTCACCTGAACTTGAGGCTGAAAATGTTCAGCACTTATAAACCCGATGGATAACACATGTATATTGACATTTCATCTCACTAGTGCCCATTTCCAAGATGCTTGAATCATCAGATACCAGCTCAACAACACCGATAATCCGGATTGCTCAAATAATTGGCGTAGTAGCACCAGCAGTATATAGCGGTACCACTCCATTATCTCTTTCTTTGATATATCTTCCAACTCTAAACTCTAAACTCTAAACTTCTAAAATATCTACTAACAACCCCAGGAATATCCTTCGCCTACAACACCATAGCAATTCCCCCCCTCCTAACCCACGCACCCCCCAAACTCCTCGCAAAACAATGGCTCCAAGCCTACCAATATGGCCCGCACTTCGTCCCACCACTCATAATCTCCGGAACATTCTCAAACCTCATCCTCGCCTTCCTATCCCCTAAACCCAATATCCGTATCCCTTACATCATCGCTGCGATATCCACTTTCAGCATTATGCCGTTTACTCTCCTGTATATGGAGCCTGGGGTTAATGGGGCCGGGAAGTGGAAGGTGCAGGAGTTGTTGAGGGACGAGGGGTTTGTTTTGGAGGAGAATGGTAGGGGTATGCCGAGGGTGGATAGGCATACGGGGAAAGTGGGGGAGAGGAGGTGGGCGGAGGGCGTGGGTATGAGGGAGGTTGTGGGGAGGTGGGTGGAGGTTAATGGGTGGAGATGGAGGGTTACTGTTTTTGCGGTTGTTGCTAGTGCTTGGGGGACTTGTTGGTGGGGGTGAGTGGGTTGCATGTGTTTGTTTGATGATATGTAATGTTGTATTTGTTGTTTGAAGCTACCGCCACTACTGCTTCAACTTCTTTTTTATTTCTCGCTTTCTTCTCTACTGAAAAACTGCCATGGACTGCCTGTGTAGCACTCAACCTCTCAATCTTAGTCGACCATAGTAGAGACATTTGAGCTGGACGCCACTTCCGTGACGTCCTAGTTCCTGAAAGAGATAGCGATAGTTCTGATGATTACTTATGAATGGAAACCAATAGATTACTTTGACCTTCATATCGCAAACTTCTCTAGTATGCAAACGCATCAATCCCAGAAAGTGCTACATCACTGAGCCATTTCAGTCTTCCATACTCTCCATGCGCTTTGCCAATGCGGGTATCTCAAACCAAACGATGTATCTTCTCACTCACGTCAGTGGATCATCAATCCAAATGAACAAATAGCCTCACTTACCACAACTCCGGTATAACCAAACCATAAAATTCCCCTCTCAAGCCTCCATTTTCCTTCTCGTCAAGGCACAACTTAATCTCCTCAGAATACCCGCACTCGACTTCTTTGCATGTGAATTTTTCGACTCTGATTCACATACAACAGATCCGCCATATATATCGAATGTCCCGTCTTCTCCAGGCGTCACATATTTCTTTTCCTCTATCCATGCATGCAGTGCAGCGAGGTATTCCTCGTCTTCACCGCGGTCTTGAACATAGAGAGGAAGTGGCTGAGAAGTAGCATGTCGGTGATCACTACGATGTGAATGTTGAGTTGCAGAAGTATGTGAGATGGAATCGTAAGCTGGCGGGGAATTGAGTGTAGAAATTTGGGATGCCATGATAGTAATAGTAATCGTGTAAAAGTGACTTAGAATTGAGCTTTCGAATTATAGTTTAGAGAGCTAACAGTAAAATATAATTCCGCAAATTCTTAATATTTATATATTCAGCTTCATGTTTTGGAAATGTGGTTGATTATTATCGAATATTTCCGTAACGCATCACGTTCGCCTTCAGCGTTCCTTGACTGTCTCCTGATCGGCTAGCCCCATGATTTTCCGCTGAGGTCATGCGATGCGGAGAATGACGAGGGTGGCACCAATCATTGGGAAACGTAACAGTCAATCTTTCATGCCCAAACAAATCAACTGGATGAGAAGAATTTGAACGTGGAATATTCCGGGGAGGTGTTGCGATAAGGTAATTGAAGGTTTTGGAGGTGCGTTGTGAGGTTCTAGAATGTTCGGGGAATCTTTTCGAATGGCTGGACTGGGGGATTGGACTAGAGTGAAGATAGAGTCTAGCCCTACGTTTGAGTTTGGGACGATTAATGGCCCTAGGAAGCTAATCCGAAACTTATACTGTTCACTTGATTCGAAATTAGGCGCGAGAATGGTATAAGGTCATTAAGATGTCCCACTAAAAAAGACGGCCAGCCCTGTGACAACAGTAAACATACTCAATAATCACGTTGAGTCGCACTAATTGAAACATGCAACGCCTTTCTGCTCGAGAGCTCGGGTTTTTGAGGTTATCTGAATCACCATCTGAACCAAGTAATAGTGCTATCTCTGTAATCTATGGTCCTTGTGCGCCATACGACAATAAAACTTGAAGATTACCAGCTAGTTCTTTATCTACAGATAATCAGTGTACTTCAGATAAGTAGCTTTTATTTTTAAACATACCTCTTTTACAACTTTATCTAGCTAATTATTTTATAATGCTATTGAGAATTTATGTTGGTTGATGCTGCATGATATGGTCTAGCTCTCGAGTATTGTCCAATAAAAGTTGCATCAGATTCTGTCTTCAACCAATAACGTTACATTTTCATCATACTGGTAGCTTTTACCTTTATTTAGGCCACCGTGCTCTCTAACACCCCAACACTCCTTGCCCATTCTACTATCATTCCTCTAACACTCTGTCACCATATATTCTTTTCTAACCCTTGTTACTCATCACAATGGATCAACAGTGGGAGAGTCATCGTGAGTTGATTCAAAAGCTTCGAATTGACGACGGCAAGCCGTTGAAGGAAATCATGCATATAATGGCTAGTAAGCATGGGTTCAGAGCAACGCAAGTGTATCAAGTCCCCGAAGTAAATCGAAGCTCATAAGTAATAGGAGATCTCAATATGAAAGTCGATTTAAGAAATGGAACGTCCGTAAAAATCTTACCGCCGCTGATTGGAAATGGACCGGCTCCAAAATAGAGAAGCGGAAAGCTGAAGGGAAAAACAGTCAACTTGTTGTTGATGGACGTACATTTCCTGCACATAAGGTGAAGAAGGAAATCCAGCGCAATGCACCGACGATGACGGATAAGTTGTTTAATAGAGGCAAGTCCAAGTTTCGTTCATTTTCGCTGAGAATTACAGCTAAAGAGAAATAAGCGCCGACTCCTACCACTCCCGATGGCCTTGAAATCATTACTCCAAATAGCTCCAAAGTAGCGTCTCCTCTTTCTGTGAACACATTGCAAGATCTAAAAGTCGACCTCAATAACATGTCCTTGGATATTCAACCTACAGGCTTAGGACCACTATCACCGCTCTTGATCAGTGCTCTACAACATCCAGAAACCGGCCAGACTGTATCGTTCCTGGAATACCCGCCTGTACGCTCTAGGGAAATTTCACCAGTTTCAATCAGCGCACCGCTGGACTTGAACGCCAATATATCTGCTATGCCACTTGACTCTTCATCATCACGTCCTAGGATAATGTCACCACTCTCAGTCAGTGCACTACTCGAGCCCGATATCTACACGACCTCTTTATTTGCAGAGCCTCCATCTATGAAGCTGGAAGCTAAGGATCTTGAACCTGCGGCTTCATCAGTGGAGACGCCAATATCATATCATGATCAATTGTCGATGAAAACCCATCTAACTGGTACAGTTAAAGATATTTTGATATTGGTTTTTCCAGTCTTACCCGATGAATATGCCAATATGGATCTACCCCAGTATCATGTTACTTGCGAGCAACACCGGAAGCTTGCGCTACTGGTTGAAGACAATGAAACGAATACCCAGGATGAGAATCTACTTTTACTCCGCGCAGCATACAGAGGCAAGATAGATACAGATCAATTGGGGAGGGGTCTTACAGATCTTCTTCGTTCCAGTAAAGTCTCATTCTCATTTCGCCGCGCTGCCTTTCTGATCACAGATCGGCGGTTTACGGGAAACACTCGTTATGCCTTCCTCGATCTCGCACTGGATCTTTGGGAGGCTCCAGAAGAATACCAGTGGAGGATGGAAAACGCCTGGAGCTCCAGTATGACATCTGCTAAATATGAAAAGTTGAGGGATTCTCTGATCGTCACTTATGCCAAACCAGTTGTTCGCAAGGAATCCACTGCTCCGAGTATGACTAAAAGCAAGACGAATAGAACAATGTATGTCAAAAAGTCAATTCTACTTTTATAATTACTAACTTCTTCAGAATCCCACCATCCGATTGCGAATGCGCAATATGCATGCGTGCTTCGATTTGGTTTTGTCCGGAGTGTGCTGCAACAAACCTTCCATCTCTCTGTCCAGATCGCTGTTCAGTCTGTAATGCCTGGCGATGAGGCTGTATGGCCCCAGTTCTTCCATTAACCTATGTGACTACTTGATACTAATTTATGACTAGGCGACAATCGGTCAGTCTTTGAAACGTCATGTAATTCATGTTGTTCAATGTGAAAGCCTTCATACCACATACAGTCTACCACGGAGAAGAACGGCATATGAGGTACCACGCATAGGAGACTAGAGTTGTGAAATACCTAACCATCTAATCATATGGACCTTAAACAGCATTAACACATCTCCTCATAAACGCTGGTTACACATACATACATCTCAAGACGATCCCAAGCAATGACCGGATAAACGTACCCCACAAATCGCTCGAACTCGCGCCGAATATCTGGCAGCAAGATCTGTGCCACCTTCACATCCGCATCAAACATCCATGGATGTTTGTTTGGTGTTTCAAAACTAGCAAAGTTATTTTAAGAACTCGATCGTGGTTGGCTAGCCATTAAGCTTAATCCCTGGTTTATATTAGTGACAAAGATAGCCGATTACGGTTAGCGTACATTTCCCATGTCAACGCCGAACACCTCACTATCCATCATCCACGAGCTATTGAAGTTGAGAAGACCTTTACAATTGCTGTCGAGTCAACAGATAATAGGAATAACTTTGAGATTAGGAGGAGGCTCAGTTTTTCTGGTTTCATACGTCAACATTTACTGTGTTTGTTTGGAAGCAAGCTTGTTCATGACCCTACTCGAGTTGGCGCTTCGAATGAGGCACGGTGATGAAAGCGCCGAGGCGAGGAATCCTTCAATGCGTTGATGTAGAAACAGTGAAGAGGAAGTAGAGAACAGGTATAAATATATTGGTTCCCCAGATTAAATTCCGTTCCGTTCTTCTTAAGTAACGAAAATTAATTCAACTTTTCCTATCATTCTATTTTCCTTCATCTCTTTTGTTTCTATCTTTCCCTGAAGAAACGAACAATATAAATCCAATAATTACTTATACATTTTCACATATCCTTTACCATCAATACTACTTATACGAACAATCTAAATCAACGTTAACACATCATAATGAAGATCTCACCTACCATCCTCATCTCTTTCTTCACAACCATCCTCACAACAACCGTAACCGCACAACAACATGCTATCCCCGCTCAACCACATCCCTTAACCCAAACGGCAACCCTAAACCTCTTCACCGCCCTCAACTCCAGTTCAGTCACCCAACTCCGCGTCATAGTCGGCACAGTGGTATCACCCAACGCCCTCATCGAAGGCATCGAACTCGCCAGCATCGAAGACGTCAACGGTCAACCAGCCTTGGACACAGCACAGATTTCATGTACCGCGAATCGGGATTTCAGTAGTGCGGTCGCCGGGGTGGTGAGACCAGGGGAGGGAATTATAAGATTAATTAATGGGAAGAAGAAAAGGGAGAAGGGGGAGACGCTGGTGCAAGTTTCGAGGGTATTTTGTGAGTAAAGGTTGTTGCCTTGAGTTTGTTGATCAGCGCATTTCCGTTTCTGTAAAGTATGGACTTTGGAGTTAGCGGAATTCCACTTTTTCGGGAGGCTATCGCGGCTATTCTCACGGTGGGGTTGTTATGGATCATCACCATCTAGAATCTGTTATTTGATGCGATTGTCGGAGTTCTAGGATATACATAATGCTCCGAACCATGATGTTTTAGTTTTTTTTAAGTCGTCTAGCTTTATGGGGTTTGTCTTACATGCATATCCACCACGGTCCGTTAATCGGGTTTAATATTTTCTCTATCCTCACCCTATCCCGAGTGGGTTTATTGGTGCGAATATCTCCGAAGCTCTTATAACCAAATTATAATGAAGATGTCACACTGATGATCTAAGCATTATCGGAAGAGGCCGGATACTTACTCAATGCTCCGTTCGTTGATAGTCTCAGGATGACGATGAGAAATCAATATTACAGTATTACTATTTCCGACAGGAAACATGGTTTTGAAAGCTACCCTATCAATAAGTTTGTTGACTGAACTTACTGAAGCTCATTACCTTTTCAGGTACCAAACCCGATAGTAAGACTAGTAAGACCTCCAACAGCTCTTTAAACTTTTAAACAAGACATTGATGGTACAAGCCACCTACCGCATCCGGCTAGCCCCAGAAGCTTATTTCCCAGGCACGAACCGACCACTCAGAACAACCGACCATCTCACCAATACCAACCCCCAACCTATCATCACTCTGCTCCACTTTCTGTAAAATCCTCTAGCATGACTAATGAACTTATAAACGATAAACGAAGCAAAGTAAGTCCCTGATCCGAAAAGGAAATTTAGCGATGCCCTACGGGAGCTTGTTAAGCGTCATCTCACGTCACTTAGGCGATTGACTAATGCTGTAGGTAGTTGGTGTTTGGGATTAAGGATAAGCTATACCTTATGCTATACATCTAGAACTGGAAATTTAGGATGTGAGCGGGGATGAATGGGGAGACAAGCTTGTATTACAATGCTTTTCTTCATGTCATGGTACAAGTAAGCATATCGGACATGTTCCACCGAACGGAGATACGTAGACATTGCGCGGACATGTCTACTTATGTCCTAGAGGAAACCGATTCTACCTACCAGAAAGACTATATAAAGCGCCGTCGACATGCCAAAATATCTTTCCTCCATCATCAAACAATTCCAACTCTTCATCTCTCAATCTAAGCAACAATCACCACCAAAAATTCTCTTCAAGATGCGTTTTATCCTCTTCTCTCTTCTCTCTACCATCGCCCTTGTAGCTCCCGCTCTGGCTTGCACCCCAGGCGAGTTCGAATGTGCTAGTTCCCATGCTATTGCCGTTTGCAACGCAAGTGGTCAATGGGTGGTTTCGGCGGAATGTGGAAGTGATGGGTGCTGTAGCACTGCTGGTGGTACTCCACACTGTACCTGTTAAGTGGTAAATTGATCCCTTGTGGAGATTGTGACTGGAAACTGACGACCTTCCCTTGACAGACGGATGGAAGTATGGAGAGGAATTTAATGAAGATGAAGATTGTGGATGGCTATGGCGTTTGTTACCCCGGCTGAGGAGATGGTTTAAGGTTGACGATCCAGGGAATTGGTTAATGGATGGGTGTCATGAGGGAACCATAGATATGCTATATCGTTCAATTAATATCCTCACCCAACCATTCTTTTAACCACTGAACATGTGTCACTAGGTAGTGGGTGGATCCAAAAGCAAAGCATAATAACCGCATAGCAGAGGTCCCAGAACCCTAAAGAAAATATCTCAATGACCGAACCCTGCTAGTAGCAAGCTTTACTGCAAGCCTTATAACTGAATCCCAGGGAAGTGAGACAACATATTTCCAATCAATGAGATTTTACAGACGCTAGAATATATTTCCCCTTCAACCTTTTCATTCTCAAACATATGCATTAGGACACTACCGTAAAACTTCAATAACCTATTCTTAGTGGCTTCAGGTCTCTTTTTTTCATGCTCCCTTATATATACAAAGGTCGATGCCGAACCTTATCAAGGTGTTTGAAAAACAAGTAAATAAAACAGCAATCCCCTTGCGTAATTAGACATAGGAGACAGGGTAGAAGATTATGATAAGCTAAAAGGTGGAGGGTTCATATTACTGCAATCTTGGAACCTTGTTCCACCTCATTCGCTCTTTTCCATTTTGACTAGCCAGGTTGCTATATACCTCAGACGAGCCCTTTCGTGCATTCTAAAATGGGTGTTTATGTAACCCACCTCCAATGACCCGATGATTTAAGAATACAATTTCCAAGGCTCCTGATATTACTATCGATAATTAATCGATGACTGTTCAGTCACTACTGTACTCTCTTTTCCTTTCAAAATACCATAACCTGTCTCTTCAACTCTTCACCGGATCACGAGTCTCTTCTTCTGGGTGGTGGCGATTGGCTTCGCGAATTGCTCATAGCTCTTCTTCTAGGGGGAGGTGAGCGGCTTCTTGAATCACTCAAAACTCTTCTCCGAGGAGGTGAACGGCTTCTTGAATCACTTACGGCCCTCCTCGGTGGCGGAGACCGGCTCCTTGAATCACTCATAGCCCTTTTCCTTGGTGGTGGGGATCTACTCCTCGAATCAGTTTCGTACCGTCTCCTTGTTGGCCCCGGAGATCTTGAATAAGAGGAAGAATACCTCCTGCGCCTTGGCGGTGGCGATCGAGAATCATCACGAGCCGGAGGAGGCGACGCCCTGCGATTACGTGGCGGGGTGGAAGATTGTCGACGACGTCGGGCCGGTGGACTTGGAGAACGAGATGGACTGGATGAGTAGCGGCGGCGAGGTGGAGAGCGTGACATAGAGTCTGATGGGCTGCGGCTACTACGTCCACGACCACGGCCACGGGGTGCGGGCGAGGGTGATCTACTTGAAGAGTAACGACGGCGGCGTGGTGCTGGAGAACGAGAACGTGAGGCAGAGTATGATGGGCTACGGCGTCTTCGAGGCGTGCGGGAACGTGATCGCGAAGGGGATGGCGAGCGAGATCCAGAAGAGGATCGGGCGCGAAGGTTGCGTCTAGGGGGAGTTCTAGAGAGTGACCGTGAGCGGGAGTATGACCTGCGTGAGTAAGAGGAGTAAGACGACATGCTCGCCGAGTCTGAATCGCTCTCGGGCTCTGGAAGTGGTTCCGGTTTCGGGACATTATTCTTGAGCCACTCGCGCATGCTCTCTGTGAGAACACCCATGCCAATGGCGGTAAAGAAGTTGATGGCGAATCGGGCGTTCTTGTGGTCGTCTGTAGGGAAGATGCCAGTAAGTGCATCTTGGAGGGTAGGATCCTTGAGCCTATCCACGAGAGTCTTTTGGCCCATGTTTTGTATAAGCTCCTCGAAGAGAATCTTGATGAAGATACGAGAGCTTGATGTTGTGTCCTCTTCGTTGAGCTTGATACACATGAAAACGTGCCAACCAATAGCATCCGACGCCAGCAGATGCGCAAAGAATTGCGAAATGATACGGAGACGGTTAGTCTCGAGACGATGGATTGTCTCGTAATATTCCACGAAATTGTTCTCGAAGAGATCGCACCACAGGCGGTTCAATTTGCAGAAACGTTCTCCGATCATGCCATAAAACTTCTCATACGTCCGTTCTTGGCTTGCGCACTCCACTATCATGGATGTGAGCTCTTTCTCGAGACCAACCGGGAGGTTGATACGCATGAGTTTGTGGCAACATTCTTCAAAGCCTCCACTGCTCTTGATCGTCAAATAAATTGTTCGCCGTAGACTGACAAGATCAGCATTGGTTTGATCCTTGATCTCAAGTGCTTTCTCCTCTTTGTCTTCTTCATCTTCTGATGAATCATCCGTGTATTCATCTTCATCATCACTTCCTTCACCCTCTCCAAGGATCTCGGCTTTGAGCTTCTTGTAGGCTTCTTCATTGGCTTCATATTCGGGATCGAATTTGAAGATATTTAGGGTGTCCTCAACACTAATCTTCTCATCATCCAAACTGACCCTATGAGTAATCTGGTCTTCCTCTTCCACAAGATCTAGTTCCTCCTTAACAGCTGGATTGTCTTTGTACTTGTCCTTTCTGACCTGGAAGAGCACTTCAATCATGTATTGAGTTCTTTTGTCAATTTCAGCTTCATGCAGAATGTTTCGGAATTGGTCGAAAATAATATTGGCCATGGCTGAGTTCATCTCTTCCAGAAACTGGCCAATTTCTCGAGTTATGCCAACAGCGATCTCGACGCTGTCATCGGTGGGCGAGTGTAGGAGAAGTAATAGAATCTGTCCGATCGTTGTCTCGGATACAACCTGGTGGTTGGCAAGATGGGCGAGAAACGTCGACGAGGCAACGGCAACTTTCTTGTCATTCCGCTTGAAGGATTTCCGGAACTGTACAACAAGACGTCGGACCAAAAGATCTCCAACTTGAGGCAGTTTCGTGTTGACAATGGCGACCATGGCGGCATAGATTGGCGTAAAGGGCAAACTAGCAGCTTGCGCCTTCATAATGGCTCGGCAGAATAAACCACGCCCGCGAATAAGGTTGTTTTCGAAGAGTTCGGGTACGATGAGCTTAATGTTTGCCGAATTGCACTTGTTGATCAAGCCCTGGATCCACTTCTTTAACGCTTCCCAATTGATGCGCTGGTACTCTGCGCTCGACTTGTCCGTGATAGCATCTCGCATCGCCCTCAAGCGCGCTGGAGGGATATAGGTACCACCGGCACGCGTTTTGCTGTCGTCGAGTGTTTCACGCTTCCTATTCGCACTCAAGGCATTCTGCAACATCTTGAACCGGGGATCATCATCTTCCGGGAGCTCTCGCTTCACTCCATTCTCCTTCTCTGGCGCAGGAGAGCGAACGGGCTTCCTGACGCGCTCCCTGCGGTAGTCGCCTTCATCGTCGTAAGACTCGCGCCCATGGAAGCGTTTTGACGGGCCATGCTCGGATGGTGAGCGATCGCGCTTTCGGGGCCTATCTGTCTCGGGCTCTGGAGACGGGATGCGGACGGCGGAGGCGACCTCCATGGTGAGGCGTGCGGTGCGCGTAGGTGTCTTGGAGAAGGCGGTGGTCGAAAAGGCGGTGGTCGAAGAGACGGATTCGCAGTGAATTCGATATAAGGTGCAAACGTTCGCCCCGAACGTGTATGCAGAAAGGGATCGAACGTGATTGCGAAGCTGGGGCGAGTTGTTGATGAGAGCAGGCAAGAAACTTAGCAGAGTAGGAGCTGTCGGGCGGCGCCGGAAAATCTTTTAGCCAGTCTCTCTGCCCGCCCCTGCAACCACCCCTACTTGTCCTCAACTTCAGCAACGGAGTACCTCAGCACTCACCACCAGCAATTACTCGCCTGCCTCTGTACTTCACGTCACTCCTTTACTTTGCCAACTCAAAATGGTATATATCGAATTCCCTCGTACCATATGAAGCAGTTATGCTAATTGACCCCCACTAGCTGGACCGTCTCGTTGGCCTCAGTATGCTCATCGCAGCAACCGCCGTCTTTCTCTACTATACCGTGTGGACACTGTTCATGGTAGGATGCCCCTGCAATCCGAACTGCCAATTTATACATAATATCGTTTTATTCTATATTAATGTTGCATTGGCTAACTCTTTTTTCCTTAGCCATTTGTCGATGAAGGCCACCCGCTTCACTCCCTCTTCCCTCCCCGAGTCTGGGCGATCCGTATTCCGGTTATCCTAATTGTTCTCTTCACGACTGTTGTCGGCAGTTTCCTTTCCGTGGTCATGATACGGAGTAACCGAAAGAAGGCATTGAAGGCCAAGGCTAAGAAGGCAAATTGAGGGCTCAATACGATACAAGAATCGACATGCATGGATAGGTATTCGCTGGAGTACTTGGGTTTGAGAATGTATTATGTGATTCAATTGAAAAGATGATCATCTTTTAGAATCTGTCCTGTTTCGTATACAAAGGTGTCGGATTCGTAAGGTGAAATATCGAATTTTGTCTCATGAAACATCATTTCTTCCGTTGCTCATGAATCCCGAATCCTATCATAACCAGTACTCAATGACGCCATTAGAACATACCACCTAAGTCCCTTGGTACCATGACCTTTTCACTGATATAAGATAGTGGTGCTGATCATTACATAACCTAGCATCGATGAGTACTTGTTCATCAGGAATGAAGTTATAGTACTTACTGTGCAGTCATCGCTGAGCACGATGGGACCACTAATTTCCCCTTCATTTTCTGCACCCTGACTTGCGTGGAAACGTTCTGCTAGTTGAGCGAGCATCGCCCTCTGTAGTGTGGTGCGATGTGTCAGTCAGACAGGTCATATGCGATTTCGATATCATATTCTAGGTCGCTTTCACTTACAGTGATGAATGCGTCTCTGCTCCCACCCCTGCGATCTACATCATTTTGGCTTGTGATTTGATATTCTAGGTGCATGCGTTTCTTGCTGCTCAGGCCATTTGGCGCTATGTTCTCTTCGGCGTCCTCGTCCTCGCTGTTGTTTTCATTGCTTTGCAGAACTGCAGGTTCTGATGTAGGAGCCGAGGGTCGATGTCGGCGCCTTGATCGAGTGAAGCTGAGCGATGAAAAGGTCGATGTATCACCCGGTCGGACACCAATGCCTTTGCGCGCGTTTTGTCGTGCTTGCGCATCTGGCGAGAATATTTTGATGGTATGGTCAATGCCTGAAACAGCAAGCATTGGCTCGTACGGGTGCCCTTGAACTACATTGACAACCTCACCGTCTCCCTCAAGAATGTTGACGAGTTGTGAAGTTTTTCGATCCCATATAAAGACATGGCCGGAGTCGCTACCACTTACCACGTATTCATCCTGGAGGCCGAAGAAGTTGACGTCTTTGACAGTCTTCACGTTACAATGTCCACGATATTGCCTCGTGTGAGAGGTGCAGGGTACGTCAAGTTCAACTCGCTCACGGAATCTACTGCGGTCAAATGCGGAACGCCATAGAAGACGATTCGGACCGCCCTCCTCATCTGAAGAACTGTCATCGTCGTCATCCTCATCAACGTCTAAATCTCCAGGATCTGCATCACCGTCCGAATCTCCATCGTCCTCGTCGGATTCCTGAATGGCGTTTCCCTCGGAATGACTTGTTCGGGAGCTCGGTTCATTGGAAGGAGCTGAATGATAATCTTCAATAGAAGACCTGGTTGAAGGAGCCTCGTTGCCTGTGACACGTTCCGTGGTAGATCGTCGGACTAACTCAGCGCTTACAACGACATCATCCTCCTCTTCCGGATTAACGTCTTCTTGTTGAATGTTTAGCTCTCGTTCCTCAGCTCGAAGACGTGCATTTGCGCGGCCAAGTCCACCGAATGAACGACTGACAAGCGCGTAGTTGACTTTTTCAGCAGCATTCATCAAGACACCTCGTCCGACACGGAAAGCCCAGTATCTCAGTGCCGTCCGCCGATCTTGAGCTTCGATATTGCCTGGGTCAGAGGAAACAACGGCACTGGAGAGATCTGCAAATGGAATCTTTAAAGCATTCGCAAATGCAGTGACCGCTTCTTTTTCCGAAGAGAATATGACCCGATTGTCATCGACCTCAAATCGAGAGACATCAACATCCATGATGGGATTTGGGCCGGCCAATTCGGATAGATAAGGTATTAGGAAGTCATCTATTGCATCCAAATCAGAATCGACAGGAATAGGAAGGCGAATATTTGAGCGTGATGCACTGGCGAAACCATCTAAAACCGCGCCAATTCCACTGTCAAGCCAAAGGAGTATAGCTTTTAAGAAGTCATATCCAAACTGTTCATGGCGTGGAAGAGCTGGCTCATTGGGCGCAGGTTGAATCTTTGCAAAGTACTTTGATATAAGAGCGTCCGGATTTCCACCAGTCTGCAACCTCCCTCCCAATGCTCGCGCAAGTGTCCCAGATGCTTGAATGAACCGTCTAGCTGATGCACGATTTTCACGAAGTCGCCGTTGAAAGTCCACATCGAATCCAGTCGGGTTTACTGGGTATCTCCATGTTCTGATCATCTCGTCCATTTCTGGAAGTATGGATGCACAGCGTCCAAGGGCTGACGTGAATGCTCCTGTATAACCAGTAGGGCCGTGTGTAGATGATTCGGGCGGTCCTCTAGTGTCGAATAGATCTCGCCTTATTGCTACCGATGTCTTCCCAATGCGGTCACCCTGCAAATCAGATTCCGAAAGAACCGATTGTCTTGCTTCCTCTAGCTCATTATGCGGCCTAGAAGATGGCTCTATTGGAATCTCCTCACTCTGACCATTCTCATATTGAACCATCAAGGCCATTTGCTCCTCAGAATCTTGAGTGCTTTCGGTACGCTGGCGAGAACCACCTCTTTCCAAATCTTGAGATAGCACGGAGCCAGACTTGGGTCGTTTACGTTTACGGGCTTTCGATTCTTTTGTCCGGGAATTTGAGTTCCCATTCGTCACCTGAGAACGCTCTCCTCGTATTTCTGTTGCGTCTGGACTCCGTGCCAAGTCAAAACTGTAAATCCATTCACCAGACCAGCTGACCACAATTTCGTTAGGATTCGCATCGCTAATCTTGCAAGCGGTGATGTGGCCATTGTCGGTTCGCTGCATACGCTGTTGGCCGTTGGGGGCAAACTTTCGGACACATTGCGTTGCTTGCCCCAATAACTCATTATCATGATCGCTTGATCCACCTGGTGATACGAGCTTTTGACCCCTCTCGGCCAATTTGTCTCTCCCAAGCATTCTCCTATCATGTAGAAAACAGTGTAGATGGGCACCGCCTAGCGCAATGTAATGTGGCTGAGATGGAGAGCAAGAAATAGTGTTGAGATCCAGGTGGTACTTCTTGTATGATATGAGGGGTGGAGGAATGTCGTCAGAAGAGTCTGATTGTGTTGCCCAGCGGGGGTGGTGGTCACGAGGAGCAAGATAGGCAGAAGAAGGCAGACGTGTATCCCATTGCCGTACCTCGCCGTCTTCGGAACATGTGAGGAAAAAGAATGGAGAAGATTCCGTGACTATCCTTTTCACTCTGTCGCTGTGTGAACGAAAGACTTTGGCATTCGTGTCGCCTTCGCTAAGAACACGAACGCCGTCAGGGAAACCGTGTACGCCTACTCCCCTTCGGCCTGGCCGTCGTGGTCTTGGTGTGGAAGGAATCTGCGAGGAGCCTTGGCCTGAATGTTCAATATCGAATATCCTGACTTCATTGTCTCCAGCCGCTGTGACAATAGTTCCGTCATTCGAGTAGGGCATGAATTTCACGGAGAATATGTTCTGACTGTGGCCGGTCATGATTGTGGTTGTAAGGTCGAATTGCGAAGAAGACGATTCGGGAAAGTACGAGTGAATGTTAACGTGCTGGTCATCAGAGCCTGAGGCAAGCAATCGGCCAGAACGAGACCAACTAGAGGGGCATTAGCTGCACAGCTCAAAAGAGTAAATGCAAAGGCAAAAGAGGCACCATACCTGAGGGCATTTACACATCCCGAGTGGCCGTCTAGCTCGTTCACGATATCCAAATCATTGATCCATTTCCTGTCGCCGTATATGCCTTTGATTTTGGAGTATCGCTTGCCGTCCCCAAGCTCCCGCCGGAGCAGGCGATCGTAGAGAGTCTTAGACATGGCAGATTCTAGGCGTAGAAGGGAAGAGGCGTCGACCAAAATTCGATATGCGAAGCAAAGAAGCTTTCAGGCTGAAACAAAATGATTGAGGGCGTGATTCGCCGCGACGGACAAGGTGGATGCGTTCAGTCCGGTAAGGTGGTAGGATAGGAGGTAGGATCAGGGCCTTGTTGTCTTGCTTGCATTGCGGCTCTGTAGGTATCGGGCGCGCCACCTTGATTGGAGGATTGGCCGGCGAAGGGAGGTGGGAGAGAGGAGGATGCGCTGCTTGCCTTTGTGACGTTCGTCATTGCAGTACAAATACTCCACCGCCTTGACCACTTCCGAGCTCATCCCGGTCGCCGCGCCCATTGGCTGACTTCGCGTGCGCCCCCATGTCATCTTCATCACCTACCGTATATTATATCTCTGTCGACGGGCACCAAGGCATCGTGGACATGGCGGATTTGCTCCGTCTCAAGTGTTTACATGCACGTTTCCTAGAGCTCGGCGCGTCGCATGCATCTGGCACAAGGATGACCTGGCCACTCAGCCACCGTGGAATACAGCATCCCGATTGCTGCTGTGCCACTTCTTCGCAGAAGATGGGTTTGTATATCCCAGCAATATGCCCGTGGTTCATTTCGCTATAGAGCAATACTGTGAAAAGAGGACGGATTGTTTCAATGGCATCGTATACAACTTAACTAGGACTATTCACGGCAAGCACTCTTTCCTGATACAGATGCTAGAACGTAACGAATCTACAAACTACCATTGTACCATTGTAGCCTGTTGCTTACAATTCAAGAAAGCAAGAAACGTGTTGGATTTCCAAACCAACACCGACAATCTACTTACATGTTTTGGGTTATTCCTGACCTTGACATGGTATAATCCTCCTTTCAAGAAATAACATCTACAGGCTCAAGCTACCTTCAATACTAGAGCTGCCTTCGCTGTCCTTTGTAGAATCACTCTCTCCTTCGTCCATGAGAGCTTCGATCCGTAGAGCCGCGCGATCGTAGTAATGTCGGTCTCTTTTCTTTCCGACAGGAACATTCCGTTTCTTTTTGAAGACTATATCGAGCTCTAATTTAGTCTCCTGGATGTTCGCGGGGTTAAGCTCAGTTTCCTGGGATAGCAGTGGAAACTTGCTACACAGTGTGGAATATGCGGTGTTTGTCTGTATGACCATGCCATCGAGCTTCTGGGTAGTCTCATCGTATATTTGTGCAAGTCGGCGGAGATTGGCCCTTAGTTTCGCCTTCTTGAAGTATGGATGATCTGATTTTTTCAGTTCGTCTAGGTCTGGCAGTTTGAATGGCGCAGGCTCCTTCGGGGGAAAGCATCCTGGGTGTCTTGGTCGCCCAATAATGCTGCTGACAATGTTGTCTGCCTCGTGCATAAAAGCAGAGAGCTCGAAATCCGGCAGAGGCGGCATATAAGATTTCTGGCTCGAACTCCAATGTTTTTCCCCGTTTCCTTTTTGTCCTCTACCTCTTCGATTAGGTTCCTTAAGTGGACTATACCCAGAATGGAGATGGGAGGTATCGTCTCTATCCCTCAGCCGGGTGGCAATAGGTCCGCCGTAAGGACGTGGACGTTTCGTGAAGAGGTCCTCCATGTCCTCAACATCTTCAACGGTTTTCACCGATTCGTTCGCGCTTGATGGAGTCACCGGCCTGTCCTGTTCCTGAGGATCTTGACCGCCACGAATCCATATCGCCGCATTGATGCCATCTTGAAAAGAAAATTTGTAATATGATTTGCGCTGTTTTAGTCCACCTATCACCGCGGTATGGAACGAGCTGTTACAGTATCTTGGGCCCGATAATTGACTATGTGGGGCATTGGGAGATTGGGGTCTTTCGCTGCTGTCATGGCTGAACGTAGGCACCATAAGAGACGGCTCCATATCGGTAACGAAAGTAAGAAATCAGTGTATACACGAAGACCGGATGACAGCAAATAGTATGTTGTCACCTCAACGAGTGACGGGATTGATAATCTAAGAGAATAGAGTACGGATAACGATGGGCGACAGATGCGTATGACGACGATGAAGCAACTCGAAGGTTGAAGGAAGTTGAAAATACTTAGACTACATGATTGACTTTGGAGCACGACTTCCTAGATGGATTTGAGTAGCGGCACTCCGTGAGGCCACGTTCATTGATACTCTATACAAAAGTAAGTTGCGAAGGTGTGGTGCCTGCTGTGTTTGAATTGGACTTTGCATTCATCGTCTTTAGGGGGATGAGATGGGATGGATCCAAACTGACATTGAGCATCTTCCCTATTTTTGTTGGGGAGTTTCCTACATCCAAACATGGCTGCTGGAGCTGCCTCTAGGGCTTCTAGTGATAGTGAGGATTATCTTGCTATGATTCCTAAGTCCTGAGTACATCTTTGTGGTGTTGAAGTTCTGGATGGATGAGGATTTGTGAACCTTGGGTTGGGTTATCGGGTCCATCAGCCTTCCTCTAATCAAAATACCCTCATTTTGCTAATTGCGTAGGTGGTGTAATTAGGGCATCCGAGGGTGGCTATTACTGCCAGTGCCTTTGCAAACTTGGGTAGCAAATATTGTGTGGAAAAATACAGCCTTTGTGTAATTAGCGTCTCTCAAATTGAGCCTGGAGTGTTCTAATTTAGTATGAAGAGTGCATGGGAAAGGCGATAGTTGCAATGACCCTTCTCCCAGTGAGTTGCCCCAAGGGATGCGCGATGGATGTATAAATAGATGTCGTGGTGAATGAGTGGATGGAGAATAGACGCGCGACATGGGGAGGAGGTCGAGGCCGCCCCTCAGCCGCCGGAGAAGGACAAGAGCCGCTCCCTACGAGAGGCAGCCAGACCGACGTCGAAGCGCCAGCAGCGTGGCACACCAACCCAACCCGCGCGGTAACAGTAACACCATCGACATAAATTCCTCAGCAGTCTGTTCCCATCTCCGGCGGCGCTATTGCTGTTCGTTGCTAGCCCTTCGGCCTCTCTCGTCGCGCAGTCAAAACGGCCCACCCAGCCTCTTCTCGCTCCAGCACCCCACCTGCCACCACGCCCCTCCTCCAAATCGCCAACCAACTCACCACTGCCAGTGCTATCCTCTGGGACCCCAAATACACCGCCCGTCCGCCTCCTGGAACCCTCAAGCCCACCCACATCGGTACCCTCGCTCTTGGGAACCGGACAGACTCTACAATCAGCGTCAGAAACTTAGGCGGTGGTCAGAACATAGCTCCGATGGAACGAAAACACCCCAGTTCCTTCCAGCAGCTCGAGAAGCTCGGAGAGGGAACTTATGCCACCGTATGTACCCCCGTATGAAAAAGGCATACAAAGCATATGAAACTAACTTGTCCAGGTCTTCAAAGGCCGCAACCGCCAGACGGGAGAGTTCGTGGCCCTGAAGGAGATCCATCTTGACTCAGAGGAAGGCACCCCATCTACCGCAATCAGGGAGATATCGTTGATGAAGGAGCTCAAGCACGAGAATGTCGTGTCGCTATACGATGTAATCCACACCGAGAACAAGCTCATGCTGGTGTTCGAATACATGGACAAGGACTTGAAGAAGTACATGGACTCTCGGGGCGACCGAGGCCAGCTGGATCCTGTCACAATCAAGTCTTTCATGTACCAGCTGATCCGAGGCATTGCATTCTGTCACGAGAACCGCGTACTACATCGGGATCTAAAGCCGCAGAACTTGCTCATCAACAACAAGGGTCAGCTCAAACTGGCTGACTTTGGTCTTGCACGAGCCTTTGGTATCCCAGTCAATACCTTCTCCAACGAAGTCGTTACGTTATGGTATCGTGCGCCTGATGTCTTGTTGGGAAGCAGGACGTATAATACAAGCATTGACATCTGGTCAGCGGGGTGCATTATGGCTGAGATGTACACGGGACGACCCCTATTCCCGGGAACCACCAACGAGGACCAGCTTCAGAAGATCTTCCGATTGATGGGCACACCTTCGGAGCGTTCGTGGCCTGGTATCTCCCAATTCCCCGAGTACAAACCCAACTTCCATGTCTACGCCACCCAGGATCTCCGTCTGATCTTGCCTCAAGTTGATCAGCTTGGCTTGAACCTCTTGAACAGCATGCTTCAACTTCGACCGGAGATGCGCGTATCTGCTTCAGCTGCTCTCAACCACCCTTGGTTCAACGATCTTCCTCAAAGGCAGCAGCAACACGCTCAGGCCTTAGCAGCCGCGCAGGCACAGGCCCAGCAAGCGCAGATGGGCAGCGGGTTTCAGATTCCTCAAGGTGCTTACTAAACCATGAGGAGTGGCCTGTACATGCATCTATATCTTGCATCGCATGTTGCTGACCGCCTTCATTTAGGGGTTAATACCTTTTTTCCAAACACAGCAAACCATGGGCGGGGCCCTATTCCCAACGGCCCCATATGGAATGCTCTGTATAGCAACGTAGCGCCGGCATATCAATTTCCAACATCGAATGTTAGAGGAACTGGCATACCACCCTATCCTCCAATCTTTGGCAATAACTCATCTGAACAAACATTGGTCAACACTTCCGATAACTCCAATCCCTCAAACACCGAACCCGTCGAACCCACCGCCCGAGTACAACGTCGTTTTCAACGTTTTCGACTCAATTAAGCATCCCCACATCCAAGCGAATGTTTCGGTTATAATACCGTAGATCACAAGTAATAGGATGAAGTCACTTTCCGGCGTTTTGATTGGGGCTTTCGTTATTTTTCACATCATGGGGGTTCTTAGAACCGTATTTCATACCCCGAAGACTCTGTTTTAACTTTTTTCCTTTTACCATTGTTATCATTACGTGGATTAATGATTGATTGTGATGAGGTAGGATGGCATTGGTGTTCACGACTCATTTCTTTTTCTTGTTGCGTATTTTTATCAGGTTACTTTGCATGATGGTATTTGTTCTTCCTCTTCTGTTCGGTTTTGAATACAAGTGGAAAATTACGTTTTTATTTTAACAAACTACACTGGGTCTTTCTATTACTTTGACAAAGGGGAAGATAACGTCTTTCTAGCAAACACTTCCATAACGTACCTCAACTCATAACCAACCACTACCCACCAACTACACCTACGCCAAGTTTAAAAAAAAAGGCAACCAAACGCCTTCTCATCTAATCCCGCTTGCCTAGCTCAGTAATACGACACTCCCATGTGCAAGCCTGACAAGGCATTTTAGTCAGCCAGCGTAAGCCTCCCTATGCATTAGTCCGACGAATCAGAGGTGCTGGATTTGAAAAGTAAGGCAAGTAGGCGTACCTAGGTATCTCACACATTTCCTCTAAGGGTATTGCGTGCGATGGTTATTTTAGGGTATAAATTAGTTGTGATATCTCGTTTTTCACTACGTTGTGAGTTCTTGATCGCCGTTGTTGTCTTATTAAGACTTTTGGGCTATAATATAATACTACGAGAGGTATATTTGATTTTGATTAGTTGAGATTGAAGAAGAAGAAGAATATAATAGAGGGGAGGTGGGAAATGCCTTTATCAGATGATTCGAAGGTGGTGGAGACGAGTCGGGGGCTTGTTGGGGCGTTGAGAGGGGGTCAGGGGGATGGTGTTGGTAAGGAGTTTAGACCTGGTGAGTGGGTTTATCATTTTCTCCGTTGATTTCAATGATATTCTGTTATCATTCATTCTTTCTATTGGTTATGAGGTTTATTTCTTTTTTGCTTTATGTTTTATTCCTCATTTTTTACATCCCGAATCTCCCATTCAGACGGACTTAGAAGACGAGCTCTCGTTTCCTTTCCTTTCCTCTCTACTCTTCTCTTCTCTTCTGCTCTGTATCATAATTTGAGGACGAACAAGTATAGGAGATACTAACCCAATCAACCCAGCCCACGCCCGCGGCATCCTCCTAACAGGAACCTTCACTCCCACACTAACTACCCACCCCCTAACAACCGCGCCCCACCTAACTCACCCCTCCACCCCCCTAACCGCCCGTCTAAGCTCCTCAACCGGCCTCCCCAACATCCCCGACACCTCACCCCAAGCCAACCCCCGCGGCCTAGCCCTGCGTTTCCACCTCGGCCCCCACAAACACACCGATATAATCACGCATAGCACGCCCTACTTCCCTACGCGCACCGGAGCCGATTTCCTCGAGTTCCTAGGGCGACTGGGAAAAGGTGAGGGGGTGGGAGAATGGTTAGAAAGTCATCCGGAAACGAAACGGTTTGTTGAGGCGGAGAAACCGAGTCCAGTTTCTTTTGCTACGGCGAGGTTTTGGGGGGTTAATTCTTTTAGGTTTGTTGATGGGGAGGGGGTGGGGAGGTATGTGAGGTATCGGATTGTTCCTGTTGAGGGGGTTAAGAGTCTCTCTGCTGAGGAGTTGGAAAAGAAGAGTGAGGATTATCTTTTTGATGAGGTGGTTGAGAGGGTTGGTGGGGAGGGGAAGAGTATTGAGTATAAGCTTTTGGTGCAGGTTGCTAAGGAGGGCGATGTTACGGATGATGCTTCGGTGATTTGGGATGAGGATAGGGAGGTTGTGGAGTTGGGGGTTGTGAAGTTGGATAAGGTTGTTGAGAAGGAAGAGGGCAGGAAGGAGCAGAAGAGGATTATTTTTGATCCGATTCCTAGGGTTGAGGGGGTTGAGGTTAGTGAGGACCCGTTGTTGGATGTTAGGGCTACGGTTTATTTGATTACGGGGAGGGAGAGGAGAGAGGCGTAGTTTGGTGGGTTTGTGATAAGTCTTTTTACTGTAGTTGGACTCGATGATTTACTATATTGGATTTAGCTGAGAAGTAGTGTTAGCAATGGTTTTGTCCTTTATGACAGTTTAAATCAAGTCTTTAACGTATATTCCTACTCACTTAATGCCCCTTGGGTTTAGGTTTGGAGTACGAGGAATCTTTTCGTGCCGATGAGCCGAGAGTAGGCTTGGGTGTACTTTTGCTTGCGGAGACTCGACCAAGAATCAAATTTACTCGCCCGTGCCCTCAAAGGCTCAGTTGAAAGCGAGAGATTGGCACATGGTCATCGATGCTACAGATAAGAGTGGTCAGATTGTGGCTCCGGACGAGCAAATAATAAGCAGCCAAAGATATGTAGTAGGCATTGCAAAGGGCAAAAGTTGCTTCGCCGCAAGGCGTCTATACAATTCTAAGTGAGTGCATGATTGTAACTGCAACACACAGTATGACTTGAAGAAAATATGCAAGAGAAGGTCAGCTGCCACCACCTTCTCACTTAACTTTACGCAGGTCCAGTGAAGTGAAGCAGCAGAGTAGTAAAAGAAGGGCATCGCCCGCCACCTATTCCCTTGATGCCTGGCTGTTGCCAGTGTAAAAAAGCACATGCATAGAATGTGATGACGATGAGCATTAGAGGCAAAGTTGTGCATGTGTAGTTGGAAGTGCGTTTAGTGTTGATAGAGAAGCTGGTTCGCCTATGCACGGATCATTAGTAAAACGTGAATAGTATGAAACATGCAGCAATGGGATGAAACATGACGTCTTACCCCTCGACAAGGCCGGACGCGGAGCCCTCCAACCAGGATACACTACTTAACCTACGTACGAATTCCTGGAAACCGGGTCCTGTTGCTTGTCGCCCTATCATGTTAATATGTGAATTGGTGAGGGTGTCAAGGCTCCTTGGGGCTTGCCGTTCTGACAGGCTAGAACCGTCGATAGGGTATTTTGACGGCTCGGTTATGCATGGTGGTTGAACTGAGAACGTTGTCATTCGAGAGGGGTTTATTTGCTTTTATCCTAATCATCTGGAAGAGATGGCCAATCCCGTTGCAAGTGTTTGAAAATACTCGGTCTAAGGGTACAGAATAGGTAATATTAGGCTTTAAAGGACCATTGCACGCATGCCGCAATTGAGGGGAACAACAAATCAAAAGTGATAGAATCTCTACTCGGGTCTCTTGCTATCCACCCCTAGACTCGTATGCGTGAATGCTTGTGCGTGAAATAACACATCATTGTGAAGACTGTTGCTGAGTGAATCAGTAATCGTTGATGTTCCTGCATGTTTGAAACTCGATAGCACGTGTCGTTTACTTCTACTTCGAAGTAAAGTTGGTGCTAGCGTTTCGATTGTTTTCTGGGCAGTGCTGGATATAGCACATTGTCTAGCGCCATATAGCTAGAATGACGTTGATTAGGTTTTATGCCTCCTCAATGACAGCGGAAGGCTTAGTTTAGAACAACGATCTTAAAACTTGCGGGACACCCCGCTGAAAGGCGTCACTGGTTTCCACGTGGAGAGCTCAGACACTGCTCTAGTAGCGACGATCATCCTGCGCTATCCATGAGAATGAGTTTCAAGTGGTGAAAGAAGAGTTTGACGAGGGTGATTCCTTCATCGAATGTAGTTTCGTGGGAAGTAGCTACGGAGTACTCTCTGATCCTTTGCAGGATCAAACACTAGGGGTCTTTTGCCGATGAGCCGTCTAAAGACCTGCAACTGTTGACGTGAAGCGGGGAGAATCCTGCTCTCTTCCTTACTCTCATCACATCCAAAGTCTTGAATGTGATAAGAGGCTGGTCCCCTAGTCTTGCCAGTGCTGATCTCTTGTCACTATTCAGGTACCCGGTCGATTGAGTTCTGAACTGTCTCATCTTCTAATCGATAAGCAGGGCATCATGTCGACCTGCATCGGCTACATGTTCATCGCTGCAGGACCATTTCCAGCTTCAGGTAGCGCTTACCTTTCGAGACCCGGTTTCTGCGAGGTCCTTGACTTTCCCAAGGCTTCTCCGTTCGCCGAGTCCGGGGTACGTTAACCGAGTCGTCATTCTTTCATTCCTTCTGAGAAGCGCAAACAGTGAGATGGACGAACATTCATACATTATTCAACGCCGTGAAACAAGAACATGCTCCTTGACTCGATCTCGATGGTGGAAAGTCGCAGACATCCAGCTTAGGCGCCCTGCCTTCGCACAGGATTGTTCATGGTACCCTCTGCGAAGAAGATCGGCTCCGAAAAAGGAGAGGTATCAAACGAACATCCTTGTCCGTAGACGAGCGTCTCTCATGGATGATGGCCAAGGCACTGTGCCTCTCTCACAGCTGCTGCAATCGACGAGAACAGAGTTCGTATGCGAGGATGTATTTTCCCGGGCCGTCATCTTTTAGCATGCAAACCTGAAGACTGTTGCACACATGGTAATGGACCCTATAACGCTCCTCTCGTCGAGTCTGTGATGATATGGAGGGGTGGGCAACCAACCAGAACCACAGAGGGCTTGCTGACTGGCGGGATGACTCGACTTCTATTCAAAGATGTATTTGGAAACCAAGGATGCTGCTGTTCTCAGAACGGGCAGTGCGGAGCCTCGTGTGGAGCCATTGGAACTCGACCAGAGTATGTTTAGACAAAGCGGTGGAGATGGTACGCGGACGCGGCTGGCGGGCCGTCACTCTAGGCCTGGCGGCGATGAAGCAGATGGTGGACAAAGGAAGCGGATGGGAATGGGTAGTTAGGGGGATGGTGAAGAGAAGAACAAGCTGAAGGGTGTGGAGATGATTCGCAGGTCTGAGCGCGCGAAATGGGGCTAGAGCCGCCACATGGACGGGATGATGATGGGGGGTCATGGGTGCCCAGGTGGGTGCCCAGGTGGGTGCCGCCGCTTTCAGGCGCGCCTTTTACGACCACTTTTACGACCACTCGTCCAACGACAATACACCGGACCTCTGCAGCTGGGAGAGACCCCCGCCATAGTCCCCCGTCCTCACCTGCCACGAGATGGGAGCGCTGACGAGGGACGGCACGCACAGGGGCGCAGAATTCATGCAGCTGCCTCAGGTATTCCATCCTGCTACTCTGTCGCATCCACATCGAGGTAAGTGTATCCTGCTCGCCAAGCTGCTGGGAATCTGCAGTGTCGATGAAGCATTGCTTGGAACACGGGGGAATGACAGCTTGTCGAGGATCGTCTCCATGCTCGCCCATTCGCTACCGGTAGGCATTAGAGGTGCTGTACAGGCCCACGGTGGGCGAATGGCGGGAGGCAGTCTTCTCAGCTACAGCACACCGTGTATCTGCCACACTCTGCCACTCTGCCACCCTTACACACGCACATCAGCAGTGATATCGTACATGGAAACAGCCATGATGCATGTCAAAATGCCCCATCTTACACGGCTCGCGTGGCTTGTCGTCGCGTTATATCTATCCTGCCCGAGTCAGGCCTGATTCCTCTATTTTCCTTTCCTGTTGTTTCTTCTGCCCTGCTCTGGAGAGAGAGATGGATGAACATCCCAAAGGCCTTCCTTCTCTGCACCGTCTCTGCCATGCCATGTCTGTCTGCGATGCATAAGAAGGGGTGCTGCACCATCACCACCACAGTCTAGAAGTGATATTCCCGCCCTGCCTGATTCTCCTGCAGCTTGTCGTTCTCCTTTCGTCTGGCCAGAGAATAAACAAACAGTGAATTGGGAGCGCAGAGCCGGGGCGTGGTACGGAACAGCCCTGACTTCACCTCGTCCTTCCAATCCAGCGCTCGCGTGTCACGTTGCCCCAAAAAGGGTCCTGAGCATCATCGCACTCACTCGCGCACTCGCACCTCCACTGGAGCTCAGATCGATCTCTGGAGCCGAACAGCGTCCTCTCCTCGTCCTCCCTCGCCGAGTCCTTCACTCGCTCCGGTCGCGGCATCGCCCTTTGTCTTCGCCTCAGCTTTGGTCAAGATCTTGGGCGGGCCTGGCCTGCGGTTTCCTGACAACCTTCACCCACTCGCTTGGCCTCTCATTCTTGTCCTTCTTGTCCCTCTCTTTGTCCCTCCCGTCTGCTTTCTCTTCCATCCCCGCCCAAGAGCAAACATCGTCACTCGGTACCGACGACAAGGTACAAACGACAACCCTAGCCGCCTTGTCTGCCGCCACCGTTGAGACTGAACTCCCACCTCGACTCTCTTTGACGCCGCATATTAAGCCCATGATTTGGACGTCCTGCGGTGTTGCACCGCTTGCCGTGTCAATCTAAGCTACGTCAGTCCCGTCCCGGCACTTCTTCAATCTCTTCGGCTTCGCTCTGCACCGTCAATTGACCACGACCTTCGAAATCTCCACGCCCTTTCAGTCGCAAACATGGCCCTCACCCACGACCAGCTGAGTGCCATCTCAAAGTCGGCGCGCATCATGTCTGTCTTGTCCCTCATTGGTTCTTGTTGTATCCTCACGACCTTCGCCTACTTTCCCTTCTTTCGCAAGCCCATCAACCGGCTTGTTTGCTTCGCGACTGTCGGCAACATCATTTGCAACATCGCCACTTTCATTTCAACCTCTGGCATCACCTTCGGTGAGTCAAGTGCAATGTGTCAGACCCAGGCTGTCCTTATTCAATGGTATGTTGAATCTAATCCACCACCTCACTTGTTCATCTCCAACTATTGATCTCACAGGTTCATTCCGGCTGATGCTATGTGGACGTTCTGTATGTCACTGAATGTCTACTTGACCTTCTTCCATAGTTACAATGCCCGCAATCTTCGTGACCTGGAGAAGTGGTATGTATTGCTCTGCTACGGACTTCCTGGTATCCCTACGTTTATCTACCTGATTATCGATCAAACAACACAAGCCGGTATCTATGGTCCTGCCACGGTACGTATTCCGATGCCTGAGTATGGTTATAGACTAACGATGCTTAGCTCTGGTGCTGGATTTCTGTGAAATGGGATTGGATGCGAATTGCCTTTTTCTACGCCCCGGTCTGGTATGTCATGCTGTTTCACTCGTATCAAGGGCATCATAAACTGATTGACGCGCAGGATAATCATCTTCATCACGGCTGCTATATATAGCGTCACCGGGCATGAAATCTTCACGCGACGTGCTGCGCTTCGTTCGTTCTCGAGAGTCCATCCTGGCAATTCCTCCGCGCCGGTACCAGCTGTCGAAAACCCATTCGAGACGGGAGCTTTGACCGAGATTACCAAAGTCACGGAAATCAAAATCACCAATGAAAGTATCGAAACTGCACAACGATTTCCCTTTGCTAAACACGAAAAAGGCGATGCAAGGAGTTCCTTCTCCAGCAACAGGCAGGGAACAAGCGCAGATCCAAGTCCCTCGACTCGATCACCACCCGCAGTGAACTGGCCAATTCCTACGAAGACAGGGAAGTCTCATGTCCACGACCAGGATCCGACGACACATTTCACCGCAACAGTGAGTGCAGGAAAGAAGTCAACGTCATCTTCCATCGACCAAAGGACCAAAACATCCCAACGCCGTCGCAATGTAGCCAACGATGCCAATGTTGCCGCATATGGTTATGCCAAAGTCGCTATCTTGATGTTCTTTGCTCTGTTCATCGTTTGGGTAAGACATGCTTTCGTTTTTGTTTGATTGAAACACATTGCTGACGCTCCTAAGATTCCTTCCACTACCAATCGAATTTACTCGCTTGTACATCCTGACAAAGCACTTTTCGGCTTGAACTTGGCTTCGGCGCTTGTCCTACCGCTACAAGGCTTTTGGAATGCCGTGGTCTACTTTTCAACCTCTAGAAGTCAATGCAGACACGCATGGGATGTGATATTTGGCAGGAGAGCGTACCGACGACGTTGTGCATCGCGTGCTGCTACATACGAGAACAAGAATCGGACCCATCCTCAACAGATTCAGCTCAGTCCAAGAGGACTCGACTCACAAGACATCAATGGAGCCGAGCCGTCATTTGCTATGAGCGATTTCGATGTCGAAGCTGCAAGGCAACACAAACATTGTACAGTCTCTCCTGCCGACTCCACAACGACCCTTCCCCTGCCTCGAGGAAACTGAATTTCGAGCTACATATACTTCATGGATCCATTATCTTACGAGTAATGTCATTTTACCGGTCAGGTCATAAGATTCGTCCGTCTAGTATGACAAAAAGCAACAACACATACTGTGCGACACTGTGTTGCTTTGTGATTCCGTGGCTGCTTGGTCCTGTAGCGGCTACCACACTTTGCGAGACCCTGTCCCTTTTTGTTACTCTTTTCAGACGTTTCCGGCAGACCTAAGCAATATGCATACCTTAGTCCTGGTGGAAATTGTCTCGTAGTTACTTCATGATCAGAGGATCCGTGTGTTCCAAAGCTTTGGTTTCTACCCTTTCCTTTCTACCAATAGTCTTTCACTTCTGAACTTTCCTTACGGAGTTTTCGGGCGGCGGCGTAAAACTGGATACAGGGCATGGCTACGGCAACTAAGGATATACCCCAGGGAAGCATACGGCGTTTATGGTTTGCATTTTCTGTTCCGTTGAACATCATCACGTAGAGCGTACTAGACGTTAACGTTGACATCAATGGAAGACCAAGTAAGCTCTAAAATTATGTAATAATCATAATGTGATGTTATATTATCGCTTCTATCATTCTGCACTCAGATGATAATGATTTAGTCACGTGATCGTTTTTATGCAAGTGTTCAAAATATTTATTTACCCTTCGATAGATTTGCTTCTGGTAGCCTTAAAATTAAGAATTTCATTTCAAATTGGATGGTTTCTATAACTGCCCCGCACGTTTGCGCGGAGCGTAGCTCATGTTCCGCAGCAGGATGCATGGGTGATGACGTAGATGGAGCCATACATCCTACTTTTACCCACTATATTACACCACCACTACCCATCGCTATTCCATCTGCATTCCTTTTAAGATCTACGACTGGGGACTTTTGATTAAGCTGTGCCTCGACTTCTTTTTATTCGTAGCCCTTTCATTTTGATAGTTTCCTTCTTTTCTACCCCTTGTCGAGCCATCATGTCTGCCATTGACGACCTCAAGAAGCAGAACGCCGCGCTTCAAGGTAGGTTTAGATTCGCAATAGTCCTAATCCATCCAATAAACTAATCACAACCAAAATATAGCCGGTGTAGCCAACATATCCAAAGTAGCAGAAGCTGGCAAGAAGCCTACACCCGCCACAAAACCCTCCGTGACACCTGGGTCTAAACCAAGAACACCGATCGGGACGAAGAAACCACTACCAGTATCCACTACTAAGCCAACCACGACAGCATCACAAGCCACGCCTATCAAGAAAGCACCCGCCAAGTTAACCCGAACCACTACTCCGAATGTAAGTACGACAATAGCAAGTAAAACCCCACCAGTCTCGAAGGTCAACAAGACCACTTCTTCTGGACCTCCTGCAAGGAGCCCTATCGGGACGAAGAAGCCCCTCCTGGTATCTCTAACCAATATTCATCCTCCTGAACGCCCGATGAATGCTAAATCAGCGGTGAAGACTAGTAGCAGTACGAACACACCCGTGAAGAAGACTACGTTCGCTACCCCAGGAGAAACACCTAAGCCTGCACGAACGCCATTGGGAACCAAGAAACCATTGCCAGTTTCCTCATCGACTCCAAATGTCAGCAAAACAACAACGACCAGTAGACCGGCTGTCAAGAAGGCCATTTCCACAACCACTAGTACCGCCAGCACGACGGCATCTAAAGCCACGCCTGTGAAGAAAGTGTCAACCACATCTACAACACCGGCTAAAACATCAACAGCAACAAGCACGACCACACCAGCAAAAACCCCCGTCAAAAGAATCCCCGCCAAACTCACCAACCCAGATGGCACCAAAGCCACCAGTACCGCTCAGAAAAAAGCCGGTCCCACCCCCTCAGCAGCCAAGTCCTCTCCAGGCTACCTCTCTAAAGCCACGACCGCCGTCACAAAACCGACGAATCAAGCTGTAGGCCTAACCACCGGGACTGTAAACACAATCACCGATTCGGCAACCACAGGCTTAAACACGGTTCTTGACACCACGACCGGCACGGCTGGGAAAGGACTCGATATGCTACCTGGTGGAGTTGGTAAGCCAGTTAAACATGTCACGGATAATGTGGGTAAGACAGCGACGGATACGACGGATAATGTTTATTATACGCTTGGAAGTGCGACCAAGGGAGTTCAGGGCACTGTTAGTAAGACTACTGATGCGATTGGAAAGGGTGATGTTAAAGGTGTTGCGGCCGGGGCGAGCAGTGGTGTGGGAAATACTGTTGGTGGAGTTGGAAAGGTATATTTTATCTATCCCCATCACAGTTCCTTCTCTTCCCTATCTCATCTATTAGCTAACAATCTACCCTACAGGGCCTCGGCAACACAGTCGAAGGTGCTGTCGGAGGTGTCGGAACTACCGTCGGAGGTCCTCTAGGCGACATCGTGGGCGGCGTTGGTAAAGGAGCTGGTGATGCCGTTGGAGGAATTACAGGGGGTCTGGGCCAGGGCGTTGGCAAACTGGGGAAGGGTGATCTTATCGGTGGGGTTGGTAGTACGGTTGGTGGTGTCACTAGTGGAGTTGGGGGATTGCTTGGGGGTGTTTTAGGAGGGGTGACGAAGGGGGAGGAGGATGATGATGAAAAGGAGGATGAGTAGATTGTTGTTTAGGGTGGTTGTTTGTATTATTATGATGGTGATTTGAAGTCCGGGGGTATGTATTGTTTCTTTTCGAGAGTCTTGTATATGTTCATGTAGTTTCTAGTATTTCCATTTGTGGATTCTCAAAAGCAAAGTAAGGTTTCATTATCAATCCACCCTACACAGGAACATGTTCCCCCTGCATTTTCCAAAACCCACATCGTCGTTCCAACATCTCAATCCCCACATTCTTAAACCCATCCTGCTGAATAACAAACTGTTTCCCCTCACTCACAGACAGCACCCCAACAACACTACTATCCGTCACTTTATGTGCATTTGGATCTCCTGTCTGAATGAATGATGCCATTGCACCTGCATACCCCTGATATATCAACAGCTGGGACTTCTGAATCGCATTGACTTGGTTCCACTGTTACATATCCCAGTTAGCTTGGTAATTTCCCCATGGAGTGTTTATATACGAAGGTATTGATATAAATGTGAAGGAAGATGAGCACTCACGTAGCTTGTATCACTAGCATGTTTCGCCGGTGAAATGGTATACTCCCCCACCCACCCACCACC
>AJFL01000011.1:0-68379 GCA_000467735.1 Rhytidhysteron rufulum CBS 306.38
TTCTTTCTTTCTTTCTTTCACATGCAGGCTGCCTCTTTTTTTTCTTTTCTTTTTTTCCCCTCCCTCCCTCGCCTCCCCTTCCTTCGCCAGTCTTCACACGCCAACAGCAGCAGAAGGGTGTTGGAGGTTGCTTGTCCACGCACCCCCCCAAGCGCAGATCTGACCCAGACCACTGCGGAACTGGCGCACGCTGCTCTGGCCCGCCCTCGTCGGCGCTGATTGGACGGAAATAACTCTCCTCCCTCCCCTCTCCTGCTTCTTCCCGACTTTCCGGTCTTTCTCCTCCCTGTCTTCGCTGAGGGTCTGCGCTGCGCTGCGCTCTGCTCCCAGCCTGAAGAAGCTCCACTCCACTTCCACTTCTCCTCCTCCCAGCGCCGTTGCTCTCTGCCTTTCTACCTCTCTCTCTGACCTTCTCGCGCCCACTTGCCCTCTCCTGTCAAATGGACTCTCTTTGCTGTGTAGCTGCATAGACTGCATGCTCTTTTCCCCTTCCAGCCGCTGTGTTCTGAGCACGCCCTTCTCCCGCCCGTTCCGCCTAGCCCTCCTCCGCCAGACGACCACACCCTCAACTCTCCTCACTAATATCCCCAACCGCAATCCTCATCGCACCTAATCCTCTGCTTCCCTTGTGTCGCCTGCCTATGCCACCATGTCCTCCATGGATGCCGGCGCCCCAAATGGTCTTCAAATCATGAACAATAACGTCGCCGCCGACTTGAAGCGCAAGCGGAGTCCTTCCAACGACCTCCTCCATTCCGCGCCGCTCCCCAAGACGGCCAAGACTCACAACCACCTCCAAATCAATTACCTCGCCCGCCAGCTTGACAATGACCTCCCCCTCCTAACCAATGACGATACCCTGCCCAACATCCTTTCTTTGCTCAGCGACTACCAAGGCGTTCTCGACCGCCATGAATCCATGGCGTGCAACCTCGGCGCAAGGCCGCTCGGTCCGATCCTCATCAAACGCTTCGAACGTCTCTTCGATGGGCCTCCGCGGGTTCTCAAGTCGCATGGAAAGGACGGGACAACGGTAACTTGGTTGGATGTGGTTGAGTTTGCGCGCAACAAGCCGGAACAGTTTCAATTGGGTCAGATGAGCGAGGGAGTTCGCGTATGCCAGTTCTATACCAAACAATGCAGAGTTCAAATATCCGAAGAAGATTATGTCTTGATTTCGTCTGGTATTCCTCAAAAGATGATTCCGCCCCAGCCAATCATGGAAGACGAGGAGAAAGAATTGGGCACTTTGGAAATCCTGGAGAAGAACCTGGGTCAAATCTGTCAGCTGGCAGATCAGGGTAAGTCAATCACAGATCTACCATGCCACAGCATGTGTCTAATGTATTGTACAGTCGCTGCACGAACTCGACAATTAAATCATAGGCTCAAAGGCCGCAAACAAGCCATTCTCGACAGAAGAGCCACTGCAAGCCCCGCACCTCCGATCCGACCGTCAAGTCCTTCAAATGTCGCTCTCATGAATGGTACCGTACCGCCGAATAACACTACCAATTCCACTCTTGCGCAGTCGGGGCACTCTCCTGTAGGTGGCTTTGTCGCTGTCAACGCGCGTTTACAAGAGGGATCTAGCGCAAACAATGGCGCTTCCATAACAACTCGTCACGATCTCATGAGCAAATTCCACACTCTGAGCGATCGTCGCACCCAATCGCAACCAGCTAGCGGTGACAACCGCCGGCCTCCCGTTCATACACAATCGGCGTCGCATCCGCCCACTCCTCCTAACTCTTCCAAAGTACCCCTGAAGCTAGGGAATAGCACAACACCCAATCTCTCAAACAGGCCCTCTAATCAATCTCAAGTCTCTGAACCTGAACTTGGGCCTCTTTCGCTTCCTTCTGCATCTAACACGCCCGTTCCAGTCGCTATTCCTGGAACCCCGGCCTCCTTGCTTCCACAGTCACACCACCATCGCGGATCTAGTGCTGTCTCTACTGAGAAAGATGATGGCGGTCCTTTCAAAGCTGAAATGGTTCATCGGATGGAGGGCCTTGCGAAAGGGGAGCGGATTCTCCCACCTTGCGATCGATGCAGAAGGCTGCACATGGATTGTTTGAAGAATCTGACAGCCTGCATGGGCTGTACAAAGAAACATGCTAAATGCTCATGGAAAGAAGTTCGCGAAAGTGAGCTCAGAGGCAATTACTCAGCGGTCCCCAGTTCAAGATACGCACATGGCAGTGAGAATGACGAGGCTGATGGATCCGGTTCTGGCTTTGAGGGCGGCAGCACAGGAAGTCCAGGACCGGGCGGCGCTGTAATAACGCCTACAGGACTAGGGCACGCCTCGGATAACAGAATCATGCCCGGTGGTCGCTCGCCCTCACAACTCAAAGGAGACAGGGATCGACTTGTTGAAGAGCAGCTGAGGGATGCAGCCGCGAACAGCCTTGCTCATGCTCGCCTTGAACAGCATCAACAGACTCACCGTGATCGAGAAAAGGATACACCACGGGCCGATTATCAGGCCATGGTCGCCGGGTAACATTTCATCTTCTTGGGGTCTTGTTAATTTTACAAAAAGTGGATTTGGCGTGTTTATTCTGATTTGATGTTGTTGTAAATGACATGACTGGTTTCTACTTCCTGTCTATACTATTACATAACATTCTCTCTTTTCCTTTCGTTTTATTTCCCCCTTAGGGGAGGACTTAGGGATGTTCAGGTTTTCCGTATTGTTGATGATATCCTGGGTATGTGAGAGCATTTCTTATTATATTTCTTTTCCTTGTCCTTTTATACAGACTTCTGTATGCCCTTTCTCGCCACTTTTTGGCTAAAGTATGGAGTATATGGGACAATTGGAAAGAGGGACTGCACATATACCGGTTATGATTTTCGTCTGGGCTTTCTTCTTTCATTGTCAAATATTGGCGGGCAATTGTTGATGATTGTGTTCGTTATTCTTGAATATAAAGACGGCCTTTTGAAGGAGGATTTGGAGTGGGCTTAAGCATTCGTGCTTTTTTTGCAGAGGGAAGCACAGGAGGAAATATAGGGTATGATGGAGTGGTGTAGAATATACGCTAGACTCTGTCAAGTCGTGAATATGAATGAAATCTATTAAATTAGAAATTCGCTATAGTACTAACCTTGGAAGTATTGGGGTGTGTCGTGCTTCTGGATGACTCTAGATGAATATATCAAACTCTCCGCCCCGGGAGCTTGGCGTTTTAAGCTTACTTATTACGACATGCACGATGCATGGGCGGAGTGGCTGAAGGTAAAGGGAGAGTTAATAGATGCATGGTTCACTGCCTAGGTCTTGGAGAAATAAAGTTTTGGTCTTCGTATTGTGCTCGCCTGAGGACGCGAGACTTTGAGTGGCTGTGCAAGGAACCACCTGACTCCTGTGCCAGGCATCCATGAAACATTTATTTTTTTGTCTGTGACGTTTTACTTCTCTGTCTTACTTTTCTGACTTCGATTTTGTTTAAATACCCCCGCCTCTTCTCCGTTGCATCTAGCTACGTCACTCATTCTTAGTCGCTTCGATCTTTAGCAATCTGAGGTCAGATTTTTGAGTCGGAGGACCAGGTTGGCTGGATATTCGACTTGGGCTTATTTAGAGCCTTGCGCGAAGTACGCTTGTTTGTCATACCCTTCCTCGGCCATTCAAAAGAGCTTGAAGATTAACTTTATCAGACACCAGGAGCTTGATCTTCCTTGTCATACCCAGGACACGACCTACGCCGACCACAAGATTCATGATTTGTTGGCCGTAGTTGCTCCGAATTATACATCTACTACCAGATCTACTTCTTCGAAGTAATCAAGATGGCTTCGCTATTAGATTGGGCTCCTCCAAGGATCCTCACCAACGAATGGGATAGCCATTTCCTGAGCACCTTTATCCTTGGGTTCTGTGTCACCGTAGTAGCACTATATCTAATCACTCGAGGATCTTCAATATCCATATCCGACATCAGGAAGAAAACAGAAACACCCTTCCCATTCCTCTCCTTACCTCCGGAATTAAGAGAGCTAGTCTACGAGCATCTCCTCGAAGAACCAGCATACCCGCCACCGCCACTCGAACCACCTACCTCTTCATTAAACCCCCCGACTAGACTAGACACCTACATGAAGTGGATGTCCTCCGCCCTCTCTCCTTTCCGTCCCCGTCGCCCATCCACCAAACCCAGCAACTGGCTCATGCTCGCTTCGAAACAAATCCATACCGAATACACAGACGTCCTGTGTAAGAAAACGCGCTTCACCCTCAGCGTTAATAAGACCAACGCCGCATCCGCAAACCTATGGCGGATCTCCCCAAGCATGCTCCGTCGCATCCGCACCTGCGACCTGCATCTCAACGCCACGAGCAGCATGCTAGGAGCCCCGGACCCACGCAACATGACCACGACAGACTGGGAGTTGAAAGACAAGATCCTAACGCAATTAGCCGGCGTCAAGCGCGTGCAACATTTGAATCTTCAAGTTCAAGCCGTCGGGGATCCATTGTGGAATCCGCTTTGGGTGTGGTTTCATGCGTCGCAGGCGTTCATGGAAACGGGTACGGAGTTGCGGTTTCAGCGGATTTCGTTCAGTTTAGATTTGTGGAGCCCTGGGGAGAATTGCATGGTTCGAGGGACGGATGGGAGTTGGGAGTGGAGGTGTAGGGATGGTCATTTTGTGGAGGGGATTAGAGGGAAGATGGCTATTAGGGAGTTTTGTACGAAGATTTATGCGGAGTGTGATGCTTGTAGGAAGGAGTGAGGGGTTTGGGTGTTGGGTGTTGGTAGTTGGAGTTGGTCTTGGAAATGAAAGCTTCTGTGAGGGATTGTTGGAAATTGCTTCGATGTACTACTAGTGGAAAGGTCTGTTGATGTTTTATTGCTTTCATGCTCTGTGGGATAATGGCTTGTAAGATAGAGGATCGGTGATTCACTTACCGTGAGCACAAGAATAAAATGTAAGAAGAAAAGGGTTTATATATAATAACCCAAACAAAAGAGCATTGCTAAACTCTCGTCCCCCATTGCCCTTTTCCCTTCCCGCTCTCCACTCCAGCCATTCTAGATGTCAGCATAGCCTGAATTCTGGGGCCGCGGAGAAACATCAATGGAAGATTGTTCTGGACTATATATATACCGGTATATATCGCGATCTGCGAACGGCGGCGAGGGAAATGTCGCATGCGCTGACAGAAAGCTGATCTTCAGATATCTCCCGGTATCCGATTTGTGAGTGAGGTTCTAGAAGATGTTGCACCACCTGGCATCCCCGTTGATAAGCGTGACAAAATCGTCGGGTTGGTGGTGGTTGGCCAATCAGAGCGATGGAATTCTTCTCTCCCACCAAAGTGGTCAGCGAAATGGCCGACGTCCGCATGGAGCGCCAAGCATCTCCGATACGATACGGAGCTTGGATCCTTCCTGCGACATGACTTCGTGTAGATATATCGACCCCTCATCCACTCCCTCACTTCTAATCTTCCTTCTTCTTCACTCTTGCTGTTTATATTCCATGTTTAATACTACTAATGCCTAGGGCACTCTCACCTACCTCTCTAAATCATGGCGCCCATGGTCTCTTCGCGGCCAGCGCCGACAGTTGCTCGACTGGCTGCGCGCTACATCCTTCCTCGTGGCAAACATAGCTTGACTTTCGCAAAGGCCTTGTATACGTCGCGGGGCATCGCAACCAACGCCGCGATACAGGAACAGCCTCTAGAATTCCCACAGTCACCGAATACCTTTCCGAACCCTCCCGCCGCAGAATCGCATAATTTCCCTCCACGCAGGGAAGCCATCAAGCATGCAAAACCCTTCTCCGATTTCCTCACGGATACGTTTAACAGGCAGCACGATTACCTTCGCATCAGTATAACAGAGCGATGTAATCTGCGGTGTATGTACTGCATGCCCGAAGGTAACATTCCAATTTGTAGTTACAAGCAAACTAAGCTAACAATTTGTCTATAGAGGGCGTCGACCTTTCCCCTCCCGCGCATCTCCTCACCACCCCCGAAATCTTCTATATTTCCTCCCTCTTCGTAAACCAGGGCGTCACTAAGATCAGACTGACTGGCGGCGAACCCACTGTCCGTCGCGACATCCTCCCGCTCATGCAACAAATTGGATCGCTACGTTCTAAAGGGCTTCGTGACCTTGCCATAACCACCAATGGCATATCTCTACATCGGAAACTCGACAGTATGGTTGAATCTGGCCTGACCGCTGTGAACCTGAGTTTGGACACGCTCGATCCGTATCAATTCCAGATAATGACAAGACGAAAAGGATTTGAGGCAGTGATGAAGAGTGTCGATAGGATACTAGAGATGAAGAAGCTTGGTGCGAATCTAAAGCTCAAGATCAATTGCGTAGTCATGCGCGGTCTGAACGAGCGAGATATCATTCCTTTTGTTGAACTAGGTCGCGAACAAGATATCGAGGTCCGCTTCATCGAGTACATGCCTTTCGACGGAAACAAATGGAGCCAAGGTAAAATGATATCGTATGCAGAAATGCTCGATATCATTCGCACAAAGTATCCCGATCTCCGTCAGGTCAGAGGTCATAAGAACGACACGAGCAAGACGTGGGAAATTCCCGGGTTTGTAGGCAAGATTGGTTTTATTACTAGCATGACACATAATTTCTGCGGGACATGCAATCGGTTACGCATTACGAGCGATGGCAACCTTAAAGTTTGTCTGTTTGGAAATGCCGAAGTTAGCCTAAGGGACTTGCTTAGGAAGGATAATGGTGGGCTTCCGATTGACGAAGAAGCTTTTGAAAAGATTAAGAAACTTGAGATGGATCGTCAGCAAGGTTTGTTGAATGATGAGACTGCGCTTTCCTGGGGTCAACGCGAGCATGAACTCCTGGAAGTTATCGGTGCGGCCGTTAAGCGGAAGAAAGAGAGACATGCTGGCATGGAGAACCTCAAAGATATGAAGAACAGGCCGATGATTTTAATTGGTGGGTGATACGCGGAACATTTCTTTCTCAATCCTTTCGACGTTTATATTGCATATCGATCTAGATGTCTGATGAGGCTCACGACCGTTGGGATACCTTTGGATTGAGGACTTGCATTAATGGCGCTTTCTTCCGGGGTTTCTTTCTAGTCCTCTTCTGGATGTAGAACTGCCCAATCGCTATATACACCATTCCTCACGCCATGCATTCTTACAACACCGTCCGCATTGTCGCCGTCTTGCAGTGTGCCTTGGAATTGGGAGTTTGTACTAATCAATCTACGTGCAGAAGAACCTACATCACAGCATCACAATACCGCTTCAACTGCTCGCAAATTGTACCCAGGTGCTTGCCAATATGGACTTTCACCTAGACCTTCGTATGATCTGTGGAAGATGCCAACCGCTTCCATATCAAGTTTACCACATCCAACCGTGTTCTCTTTAGCAACCTCATCATCACCCAATACCCGCGCATTCCACACGACTGCTTCGAAAGAAATGGATCGTATGTTTTGGGACGAACTGGATCCGGAGCTTCAAGAATCTATTAGATGGAAATTCCGACGACGAGTACAGGAAAAAGCTATTTGGCAAGATGGGACAATTGAGATAAAGAAAAGCATAACAGAAGGGATGGGCGAGGTGGATGAAATGGACGAGGATACGGAGTTGGTGGCCATTTCAACGGCAAAGGTTGGCGGGAGGGAATCTAGACAGAGGACAGTAATACTGCAGATTGATGCGACAAAGAAAGAAGAGGTCAAACTTAGAGAAGTGGAGGAGGAAGTGGAGGAGGAAACGGAAAACCAACCGAAACCCCGGGTCCTTGAAGTCGAGGCAGAAGTTAAAAAAGAACCTATCCAAATCAGAGAGGAGAATTTCAATCCGAAAAAAGCTAGCAAGAACCAGCTGCGAGGTATGCTTCAACTGCTGCAGGAGAAACTCAAAGACATCGATCCAAACTGGTATCCCGTTCCCGATGGCATTTATAATGCCCGCTCCCGCGTCGTCCTGCGGAAATGGGTACAGAGAAGTATGAAAAACCTCCGACGGAATGAAGAGAGGGCTTTGAAGTTTGGATCTCGATCTGTTCGCGTGCCGTCATGGGATATGGGTGGTCATTCTGATAGATACAGGAAGGTTACATTGCATGATTCAGAGACTAAAGCTGAAACTGCAAAAGAGAGCAATAACGAGGGCAATGAAGGGGGCAATAAATATGATCCTGTCATTCAGGATACTGCTGGCTTCGTCGACCTCCAGTCTATCCCCAAATCCGTTCAAGCAGATAAGAAAGAGGCGCTTTCCAGTCTTGAATCCCTCGAATCGCAGCGTCAAGAACTTCAAACGATACGAGAGGCGGGAGTTAGATTACAGAGATTAGAGAAGAGGATGAAGACGCAGAAACGGGAGTTTTCAACTTGTGCCCGTCGGCTTACATCGAAGGACTCTGGAGAGCTAAAAGAGCACGAAACTGCATCCTCGACTTCCTCTCAACCCGTTCAACAAACTCACCTCCCCCACCTCACCCCTAGTGGCTCTGCACATATGGTTTCTATATTGTCTAAAAGCCAGACCTCCCGCACGGCCATCGCCATAGGCCGGGTAATATTCTCCAACGATAAACCTATTCCTCTAATCCAAAGCAATTGCCTCAAAAAGGGAGATGTACTTGCTGTAGCACGTGTAGCGGGGATCATGGCCGCGAAAAAATGTCCAGATATCATCCCGCTATGTCACCCGATTACAATTTCACATGTTGGCGTCGAGGTAGGTGTTATAGAACCTGGAACACGGAACGAGGGGACCAAGGAAGAGATACAGTTTGGAGGTATCGATATCGAAGCTACTGTTTCCTGTACTGGTGCTACGGGTGTGGAAATGGAAGCGCTTACGGCGGTTATGGGGGCGGCGCTTACGGTTGTTGATATGTGCAAGGCTGTGGATAAGGGGATGAGGATAGGTAATGTTGGAGTTGTTTTTAAGGAAGGGGGGAGGAGTGGCGTTTGGAGGGATGAGAAGTGGAAGGGGAAGAAGACTGAGGGATGAAGGGAAAATGAGTGAGTGCGCTTGTATTATAGTTATGTTACATGAATTGTCTGAACTATTGCACGTATAGATAGAAGGCTTTCAAAAATTTGCTTAGAAATATCACGATGTTTTCTGAAGACGGAGAGGACCGACAGGATGAGTGTTGAAGATGAATTAGAGTTGGGACACAGCCGACGCCGAATTTAGCGATGTTGCCTAGATACGGAGAATTTATATTAGTAGACTGATTGGGATTAGTTTGGTTTGGTACTTCGGTGGTTAATATCCACTCTCTTTATCCTGACAACATCGTTGTAAACGTTGCCTTTTCTTTCTGGTCCATTCCACTTTTCTTTTCTTCTTCTTCTTTTTTAGGAACTAGATTTCTAGATCAGGTATTTATCATCACTCTCTTATGGTTGTTGTCTGTCTTCCCCTGCTGTTTCAATTATATATTTAGATGATCCTCGAAGGCGACGACCGGAATCTTGGAGATGAGCGGTTCTATGGCAGGGTTCAGGGGGTATTTATTTGGCATGGACCAACGGAATGCCACGTTCATAAATAATATGAGCGAACATAATCCAACCCGAATCAGCCGGGGGTTACAACACCCCACCCTCCATCATGACTGGAGCGCGTGGATGGGGGAATATATGAAGTCCAGAACCGACACATGACAAAATCTTACAGCTTAATATACTCAGACGTCGGCAGTTGGGGAATATATTATTCTCACGGCGGGTAGAGTAAGAGTGGGATGAGAGATAAAACTCCACAATACCCCCATACATATATCCAACGGTGAGCGAGTCAAGAATTCATCCTACGAAATCACGTCTTTCGTTTTTGAAGGTGAAAAGTCCAGGATGTATTGGAAGTCTTTCTTTGCCACTGCTGCGGCTATCACGCCGGCTGTCAATGGCGCTGCTATGCTTCGTTTCTCCTGTTCACAGCTCGTTGTTGAGCGGTTAGACCCGTAAGAATATCCCTCCACCTATCCATCAACTAATAACTAACATATACAATTCAGCCTCGTCAACCCCGGCATGGAAGGCTCCCCCCATCTCCACCAAGTCGTAGGAGGTAACGCCTTCAACGCCACCATGGACCACACCACCCACGACATCCCCTCCACCGCAACCTGCACCTCCTGCACACCCGCTGAAGACTTCTCCAACTACTGGACCGCAGTTCTCTTCTTCAAAGCCCGAAACGGAACATTCCACCGCGTTAACACTAAGGGAAACCCGCTCGGCTTCACTGGCGCCACTGGCGGCCAAACAGTATATTACCTTGGCAACGGCAACGCCAAAATGACAGCCTTCAAACCCGGGTTCCGTATGACGGTTGGAGATCCAGCATTCCGAACCAAGGCCCAACAGAAATACCCACAACTCACATATACCTGCCTTCAAACTAGCACAACCCGCGGAGGCGAAACGCAGGATTTCCCAAAACAACCATGCAAAGTAGGTATCATGGTAAACATCCGTTTCCCCACATGCTGGGACGGCGTCAACCTCGATAGTCCCGACCACCAAAGCCACGTCGCGTACCCGAGCGGCGGAAGATGCCCTACCACACACCCAGTCCAAATCCCTCAAGTCTTCTACGAGACGATCTGGGATACGGCGCCGTTTAATGATAAGGCTCAATGGCCGGCTGATGGGTCTCAGCCGTTTGTTTGGTCGTTTGGGGATCAGACTGGGTTTGGAACGCATGGGGATTATGTTTTTGGGTGGAAGGGGGATAGCTTGCAGAGGGCGTTGGATGCGAATTGTAATAGTGATTTGTTGGGAAATAATTTGAATTGTCCGACGTTGAAGAGTCAGAGTATTCAGGTTGGGAATGGGTGTAAGAAGAGTGTTTCTGTGAAGGAGGATTTGGATGGATGGTTGAGTGAGTTGCCCGGGGGTGTGCATGTTAATTAGGTGGAGCTTGGAGGCTTGGGGAAGGGAAGGGAAGGGAGGGGGTGGATAAGAGGGGACTTTGGGTACGGTTTGGTTTGTTTTGCATGAGGGGTTGTTGGCATATTTTGTTTATAATTGAATTAGATTTTTATCACTTGGAAAGCTCAAGAATGGGATTGTATGTGGGGCATCATGGTGCATTGTATTGCTCTTTTTTATACACTAGATGAAATGGAGGAGAATATCTTAGATGTGTTTCCAGCTTCATGTTCGAGCAGGTAAGCAATACATTCATCGATCACTGCATCTAAGTGCTAGAACTCTGAAGTTTTTCCGGGAGGTGAATGCCTTCGCAAGTAATTGCGTCTACGCTAGGTGAGGAACTAGCCTGATTGAGGTTAGGACACTTGTAGAATAGACTTCCAAAGTTGACTACCTTCTTCACTTCACCTCACTCTCACCTCACCTCGTCAAGAACACCAACGGACCCCCGACACGTCCGCTGCCACCATGTCGGCATCACCGAAGTGAGTGCATGTTTCATTCACGAAAGTCGTTCGAGTGAAGATCGTGAAGGATGCGCGAGACGACGAAAAAGAGCACGAGGATTCAGAACATGAAGACCCGGAAGATGATGAGGGTACAGATCAATTCAAGAATACAGGTGACAACACAGACCACAAAAAGAATCCAACAAATGAATAGTTAGTGAGCCAAAGACAAAGTAAGGAATGCAATCAGAGTGATGGAGGCGATGCGAGCATCATTCGGACCATTGTGGTTCATCAAGGACTTCTTGAAGCTTCTTCAGAGTTCTTTAGGTGTGCGTTGAAGAAAGATTGTTGGAAAGAAAGTAGAGAAAAAATCTTCACTATACCAGAGCACCAGGCCGAGCAGCTGCAGATATATATGGATTGATTATATGGCATCAACTTATACATCCATATGCCCTGCAGTTTCTTGATCGACTGATATATCTTTGCAGACCAATACTTCATACACCAACTAGCTCGGGATATCACGGATTTAGCGATATCCAGACTTTGCTCCGGCTATTTGGCACTACCTCTGACGACATTGAATAGCTCTATTGTCAGACTCCCGAGGCTTGCAGTCTACGAAAACTTTTAGTCGAGAATACGGTGTGGAGTGTTTGGAGAGCTGCTCTAGATGCTACATTACTGCTGGAAACGGCACCTGAGGAATTCGTCCGTGACTTCTCCATTGCGGCGTCAAATCAGCTCAGAAATCGTAAACGAAAGCCACCGTATATAAACAAACTCAACCGTAAAATCTACTATTCTCCTTTCGACAATGAGGAAAATCTTACTTTTGCAACTTGTCTAGTCTTTACTAACGGCTTGAAGAGTTGTGACACGACTTTCACACTGAAACTAGGCGGATCAAACACTTTCGGTGTATTGCATCTCGACTCACTTACGAAGGATTGCGGATATCTAGAACTCTCAAATTTGGAATGCGAGACGTTAGATGCCCAAAGTCTTCAAGAGTCTACCTTTACCATCTTTTCGTCTTGGCTATACTTTGGCGATGACCTGAGTATTGAACCGCTAGGAAACAAGGAGCCTAGAAGCACACAGGTCCTTTTCGAGGGTTATCACGCCGCTATCACTCTTCTCGATACCAAGTTCAACAATGTTCTGATGGATGGAAAGCCCTCCCCTTCTGCAGCTACTCACATGTCCAGCATGTTCCATTGGCAAATCATTCAATTCAAGGACCGAGTTATCAAGGCCCTAACAACGAAATGGATACGAGAAAAGGAGTTTCCATCAAAAGAGGAAATCAACAAGGCATACGAAATCACCAAAGGAGCTGACGATCCCTTGCGACATCTAGCAGTCGACTTCTATATCTGAAATTGCTTGAAAAACCGTGTTAGATTTGAAAAGGAGGACCTCCAGGAGTTTCAAACCGATTTTGTGGCTCGTTACAACGAAGTCAACAACAACCCTCAAAACGCTTTCCGGTATATTCAGTACGTGGCGATAAAGTCTACGATGAGCGGAATTGACAAACTGTATCCAGAGCTCGTGGCTTCTTTGAAAGGCCTATCTGTCGAGGCTAAATCCGATATGAGGAGGTATCATGAGGCGCATAAGTACGAAGCTTCGTACAATCGGGCGTTCAGATATTTCTCTTATCTACGATGGCAAGAAAAGATTCCGCAAGGTTATTAACGATGGATTTCGGGACGGAAACTTACTGGACATATGTGCTTGCTCATTTCTTCCCAAAAACACGTAGCGAACTTGCAATGTCTTATGGATATACCTGGGATTTGGTCGAGAGCTTCAAGGAAGCCTAGAAACCTGAATAGAGTCCAATCTATTTCTCTCTTCTTACAGAGTACTAATTCAGCTTCACGTCCATCTATGCGCATATACGTCTTACTCCAACTAATCTCTTAAACCTCTATCCACTTTAGCAACTAAGCCATCAAGAAAAACAAGCAATAATTATTCCCCTTTCACATATTACATAAGCATCTAGCCCTACAACAAATTTCTTCTAAACCCCACAACCTTCTAAATCCATCCCGTCAACCCCCCTCGAATACACACAGGTCTATACTACCAGCTCCTCCACTTCTAGCTCACCCACATACACCCACAGCGTATTTTCCATACCGGGTTAACCTGCATCTGATCTACCGATCTCCCCAGCTTTCTGAGTCAGCACTAACGATTTAAGAAACCAAGGTACTTACTAGGCGTGCATTATGCACATTTATATCCACGGGTTAAGGTTATCATAGCTATAGTATAGTTGGCAGATGGAGAATAAGCCACTCACGCGCTGTGTGCCGGATTAGGAAAGTGAGATGGAGGCTTAATGGGTGGGGCTGAGAAAGTACCTACCTATGTACATTGCATATGATTGATTGGTCCCTGCATGCATGATGGGTGGTGGAGTAGAACTAGAACGCCTTAACTCCGGTTTTATGACAATTTTTTTCCCCCCTTCTTTTTCTAAAAATGATGTGGAAGGAGGTTGATAGGTTTGATGCTGGGCAAAGGTGTGGCGATTGACCGATCTTTATAGGACTATAGCTTTTCGGCTTTGATTAGGAGATGTTTGTTCGCTTGTCACAAATTGGGAAGATGACGGATTGGGAAGTAAAAAATAGAGGGTTTGGGGTTTGTCCTATGGGATGGGATGGATAGGATGGATGGGATGGGATGGTTCGTATCCCTGCTAGGTAGCTAGGTGGGTAGGTGGAACGCCTTATTGAGCATGTATGCATGTGTGTGTATATATATAAAGGATGGATTGAAGCCATCCATCCACCTCCGAGATCCTAAAACTTACACTTATCCATTCTATCTTTTCTAATCTAATAACCCTCTAACCCAACATGCCCTCACCGAACTTATCCACAACCTACGACTACCTAATCCTAGGCGGCGGCACCGCCGGTACCGTCATCTCCTCCCTTCTCTCCCAACTCCCCACCTCCCCCACCTCCCCTACCCCAAAAGTCGCCCTCCTAGAACTAGGTCCCAACGAAACCTCCAACCCACACGTCCTAAACCCCCAAAGCTTCCCTCTTCTCCGCTCCCTCGGCCTCCGAAAAGACCATCCCACAACCCCACAGAAACATTTAGGTGGTAGAAGCGTAGCTGCGCCGGCGGGACATCTATTATCTGGGTCTAGTGGTGTGAACATGGGGGTTTGGGCGAGGGGTTGTAGGGGGGATTATGATGGGATAGGGGAGAGAGTTGGAGGTTCTGAGGGGGAGAAATTCACTTTTGAGAATTTCCTACCGTATCTGAAACGATGCGAAAAGTTCTGGGATAAAGATGCCGATGCAAAATACCACGGATTCTCAGGCCCTATACATACGCTCGGAGGACGTGAGTACCCTCTCCGCGAGCCATTGAAAGAAGCTTTCCAGAACCTTGGACATCGGTTCCTAGAAGATTCGTTTCGTGGCCAAATCGAAGGTTTTTCACCCTTTACGCAGAATTTCCGAGCCACGGGGGACGACGCGAGTGAGAGACAGCATAGTGCACGAGTATACGATCTCTCGCGTGTAGATGTCTTCTGCGATACTTTGGTTCGAAGGATACTTTTCGATGATGAAAAGGACAACCGAGCTATTGGTGTTGAGGTATCCGATTCCAGAAGGTTATATGCCGAGAAGGAAGTCATTGTATGTTGCGGTGCATATAAAACGCCGCAACTACTCAAACTCTCTGGGATTGGTCCAGCGGATGAACTGGAGAGATTTGGTATCAATGTAAGAGTCGATAACTCGGATGTAGGTGAGAATCTCTATGATCATCTTGCCTTGCTTCAGCATTTCAGACTTAAGGACCCTGGGAAGGGTTTTGCGTTTCCGTTTGCGGGGACTATGAAACCGGAGTTTGGACAGGGTGCCCCGTTTGACTGGTTCTTGTATCAACATATCCCGGCCGAGGAGTTGAAACCGGTTTTAGGACAAGATGATCCGGAGGTTGGGGATGGGCATCCGTTGCTGCGGGATGGGAAGTGTCATGTTTTGATGCTTGCTTGTTATATGCCTATTGAGCTTGATCAACAGCATTACCCGGATATCGGGGTTATGGATGGAACGCATATTACTCTGATCCCACTGAACATGCTTCCTACATCCAAAGGTAGCGTCGCGCTGGCTTCGTCTGATTCCGCCGACCCTCCGCTCATCGATCCGCGGTACCTGTCTACGGAAACAGATCGCTTCGTCCTTAGGCACGCGGTAAGGGAGACGCTTAGGATTGCGGAAACGGCGCCGTTTAGGGATGAGTTGGTTGGTGAGACGCCGCCGGTGGGGTTTCAGGCGTTGACGATGGAGAGTACGGATGAGGAGATTGATGAAAGAGTTAGGATGTTTGCTTCGACGATTGCGCATCCACATGGCACGGCAGCGTTGGGGACTGTGTTGGATGGGGAGTTTAGGGTCAAAGGGGTGAAGGGTTTGAGGGTTTGTGATGCAAGTGTTCTTCCAGAGCCTCTTGGTACGATGCCTCAGGCTACCATATATGCACTGGCTGAGTTGTGTGCGGATCTTATACGAGGACAGCACCAGAAAGGGATCAATTATTTTGGGGAAAGATAAAAACAATCTATAGATTGAACAAGCTAGTTAAAGCTTAAAGGGGTATAATTGCGAACTATCAATTTTTGCGCAAGGAAAGGGTACAAAAGAAAAACAGTTCGCAATAACAACCAAGTCTATCAACTAAAAACGCCGTATCGCCGTCGTCTGAACATCGATATACAGGTGATATCGGGAGGTTGGATTGGCATTTGATGTGCAGGACATGTGTGTTGGATCCGTTTCGCCCATGTCTATCAGATCAGTTTCCATTTATTCCTCACAGCCCCTTCGTGCTCCGCTGGGAAAGTTGTAGTCGACACCTCTCCTCTTGGAGTCAGCGAAGTTGTAGTCGTCATCGTCGTCATCGCGGGCACGAAGCAAATCCGAGCTCCAGCCTTGGAAGGGGGTCTTGAGAGCCTTCAAGACAGACTTGTGGCTCTTTGTCGACGAGGTGGTCGAGGTGGTGGCCATGGAGTTTGCTACCGAAAGAGTATCGGAAGAAGCCTCGGAGGGTGCTCGTTCGGGGAGGGATGATTGAGATCGAGTGGATTTTTGGAAGAGCATGTTGAAGGTTATGATGTGGTGGTGGTGTTTGAAGAGGTGGTGAGTTGTTTTTGTAGTTTTGATTTGAGGAGGTTTGATGTTTTTTTGATTGGTTTGGTAATTGTATGTAGACGACACGGCAGTTGATAGATATATATATATATAAAGACTCGAACAGACAGACCGAAGAAAGCGATGGAAAGAAAAGACGTGAATCACAGAAGGAGCTGCGATGAGAGAATGTGGCCACTGGAGAAAACAGGGGCGGAACGGAATGAGGAGCAGAACGATGACGGCAGCGAGAGTTGTTTATATAGGATTCCTACCTTTGGACAGTGATGATGCTCCGAGCGAACCCCGATGGAAAGTTCCCAACGCCGTTTCTTGAAACCTGCGTGCAAGCGCCATGTTGGGGTAGCATCTTGGCCGCAACGAGGATGGTCGGAAATAAGTCGGATACGCTCGGCGCCACGCTCATCTCGCAGCGTGTGGCCATCTCTCAGAGGACCTGTGTGCGATGGAGAGACGCATGAGGATTCAATAGTTTTCGCATGCCGTTTGGAGACAGGATGAAAAATCGAGGATGGATGGTGACCATCGTGGTCTCGAGACGTGGAGAGGGGGGAGGAAGGAAGGGGAGGGGGTAGCCAAGGGCTGGGGAACGGGAAGTGGATTGAGTTGAAGGAGAGAGGGAGGGAAGAGGGAGCGGGAAGGGCTGTGGAGCCTGCCGCTCGCCTGGCTTGTTCATCGAGTGCACGCTAAACCTCTTTAGGGCGCCCGATCACGCATCCCGTTCTCGCGTCATGGCCCATCACAGAGACGAGAGAGCGAACCCCTCCTGTCGTCTTCCGTCGCTGCAAGTGACATCAATCAACATTCACTCTTCCACTGTCATGGCCATCGCCGGCAACACCAGAGCACGCTTCTGGCCGCGTGCCTCTTCCATGCTGATTATCTGAAAATTGACAGCAGCAGCACATCACATCTAGCAAACTTCTCGAGATTGAGATTGAAAGAGTGGGGTTTCCGAGAGAGAGTCATTTTTTCTCGCTCAAGAGAGATTTTTTTGACGCAAAGACATTCACCAAGCTCAACAACCACCACGGCCCCCAACCATGACGGAGCCCCTGTCCCCCGTCGACATGGCCTCGCGCTTTGCCATCGAACTCGAGAAGCTCGACCCAAGCGTTCCCTTCCGCGCCTCTCAGACCCACTCCCACCACACATGGGCACGCACCTTTCACTCCCGGCCGGAGCTATACATCCGGCCTCAATCGCTGCCCGAGATCCAGAAGATTATCACACTTGCGCGACGGACGCGGAGGAGGGTCGTCACGGTGGGCTCCACGCATTCGCCCTCCACCCTCACCGTTACGAGCGCATGGATGGTCAACTTGGATGACTTCGGTAGCGTGTTGAAGGTGGACAAGGACCGCAAGACCATAACCGTGCAGGCAGGGATTCGGATGCACAACCTGAATCTGAAGGCAAAGGAGCATGGCCTTACTATGCCGAACCTAGGCAGCATAGACGAGCAGTCCCTTGCCGGCGCTATAGCGACTGCCACCCATGGCTCGTCACTGTCTCATGGCATCCTCTCCCAATCAGTTCGGAGCTTGAGGATTGTTTTAGCAAATGGACAAGTAGTGAAATGCTCCAAGGGTCAGAATGAAGAGCTCTTCCGTGCTGCTCTCGTCAGCTTGGGCGCACTGGGCATCATCGTCGAGATTGAATTCCAACTCGTAGATCACACCAACATTGAATGGACCCAATCCATTGTCCCCGTTTCCAATGTACTCCACGATTGGGGCAAAGACCTCTGGACACAGAGTGAATTCGTCCGCGTATGGTGGCTACCATACACACAACGAGCTATCGTCTGGTGTGCCGATAAAACCATAAACGCACCCCGAAAACCGCAATATAACTGGTATGGAGGAAGCGTTGGATACCACACCTACCACGTTCTCCTCTGGCTATCACAATACGTCCCCAGCGTCTTGCCCGCAATCGAATGGTTTGTTTTCGGCATGCAATACGGCTTTAAAGACAACTTCACCATCGACGGCGTCGAAGAACAACGAACCGGCCTTCTCATGAACTGTCTCTACTCACAATTCGTAAACGAATGGGCCATCCCCTTACACAAAGGTCCCGAAGCACTTACTCGTCTAACTGCCTGGATAAACGGCGACTATGAAACAGCACAGATCCCCTTTTCTGCGAAAGGCCTCTACGTCCACTCCCCCATCGAAGTTCGTGTCTCTGACACCACAGGGGCCAACCCACGTCCCTACCTAGACTTCTCAGTCGAAGACGGTCTAACGCTCTACCTAAACGCGACTCTCTACCGCCCCTACGGTCAAGATCCCCCCTGCCACCACCGCTACTACGAAGCCTTTGAATGGCTAATGCGCGAAATGGGCGGCCGCCCACACTGGGCAAAGAACTTCACCTCCTCCGTAACCCACTCCTACGTCTCCTCCGTCTACGGCAACGACCTAACGCAATACCTCCGAGTCCGCAACCAAGTCGACCCAGAAGGCATGTTCCTCGGCCAATGGCATCGAAACCACATCCTCCCACCACGCGCCGAATTCCCCCTTCTACCTCTTGAAGAAAAAGAAGTCGTAAAGAGGAACCGTAGATCAGGCGGTGTTGACTGGATAGGCGAGCAAGCTAGATGGTGGGACGGTGGACTGGAGACCATGAGCAAAGGTGGGACGAGCGTCAGCGAGAGCGAAGAGAGCTTCGATCTCATGGCCGGCGCCGAGGCCGAGGCTAGCGTTTTGCTGGAGAGTATGATGCGCGCTGATGATGATGATGGACATGATGGCGAGATCGAGGGTCGGGCGCGTGAGACTACCGAGGTCGGACTAACGGGTCGGAGGGTATTTGACAAGATGTAAGAAAGTAATGTTTGGAACGATATCAGCAACCCATAAGTCGATAGTTCACACTGAGTAAATAAAGAGAAAAAAGTAGAATTGAAAGAATCGAAGAAACGCCATTATCGAAGCATCCATCGTTCGTTGATGATTTGTATCAAAAACGAGAATGCGCTAAACCTAAAAAGGGCGTCCACAACCAATGGGCAGTAATAAGAATACTCACACCAAACCTTTGGGAACTTACATCCCATCTTACCCTCTCCTCTCCTATGCTGTTGTAATCTGCCCCAGGCTCTCCAATCGAATCCATGAACCTAGTCAAACATCCCCCCTAACCCTCTGCTTCCCACTAGGCGTCCTCCTAGAGAAATTGACCGGTCCAGGGTACTCGGAGGAAACTACCACATATAACATTAGCAAATCTGCATACTCTCAAAAAGGTATCTCATGAAGATAAGCAACGAAGCGAAAAGGGTATACATACCTGTACGACTTTGCAATTGACTCCCAGGACCCGACCCAACATGCAACGAACTCCCGACACTAAGCAAATTCAACGGACCCCCATTCTTCGCCTCACTAGCACCATCAACGCCAATACGCGATATATCATTTGAAGGTCTCGCGGTCGTAGGGTTCGTAGCCAGTCCCTCAGGATCCGTCGCTTTAGGAGAAGTAGCAGTATCACGATCCCAACCATTTTTCCTCAGGGCCACATATTCCGGTCGGATTTTCTGATTCGAGTTCGAGATGTCAGGGATATCTTGAGCCATGCGAGCAGGAATGTGATTCGTTCTATGATCGAAGACGGAGGTATAAACGGCGCGGTAAGCTAGGAGAGCGAAGAACGTTCCGATTAAGGCACCGACGAGGATATCGTACCAATGGTGCCAGTAGTCGATGAGTTTAGATAAGGCGATCAGGGTCGGGATTAAGAGCGAGGCGGCGAAGAGGAGGACTTGCCAATGGCTACTATGCGTGTTGGTGAAGACTTTGAATTTGGCGTTGATGTAGAGGGCTAGGAACACGAAGCCAGCGAATGCGGCAGATGAGTGTCCTGATGGAAACGACATCAGTGCTTCGTTGATTTCATGACGATCTCCCCTGCAGATTCTGCGGTCGAAGAAGGTGCCGTGGAAGCCGTGGGCCATGCCTCGAGCTGTAGCTTTAGGTTTGCAAACGGCGAGGAAGTTGGGACGGATGCCGCCGATTAGCCATTTGATGAAGACTTGGAAGACGGTGGCGGTTGCGAGGGCGTAGCCGAGTCCGAAGAGCTATTGGAGATGGATGAGTATATTGAATATTCCAAGTAGAATGATAGGAATGCTTACTGCTGCGTTAAGATCCCAGAAACTTCGAATAGCGATTAAGCTAGTCAGGATCATGAAGATGGCTGGCACGAATAACGAGATCACTGCAGACATCCAGGATGTAATGTATTCATCCATCAAAGGATATGAGTACTGAGCAGCCAGATAGGTACCGTTCCAGTCCATGAGCGGGAAATACTGTGTCGACAGCGGATCCAGGAGAAAGTAAACACAACCAGCAAAGGCCCCACAGAGTCCAATGGTAAGAAGATCGAACCAAGATGCCTTCACCCATGTAGAGAAGTCTGGATTATCTCGGAATAGGAAGCCTCGAGGTTTCTCTGAAGGCGGAGGTGGACGCCTAGGAGGTTCATCATCAGCTCCATCGTAATGAGGGAGTCGAGGTTGCATCTCGATATCAAGATCGTCATCCACTTCTGAAATCCTGGAAACGAATCGGTTTTCGCACCACTCTTTCATTTTACGCATTTGGGTATGAGCAGCTTTGATGAGGTCCTCATAATGAATTCCTGGGCGTTCGAGTTCTGGTACGTATTGGGGTTCTGGCAGACGTCCGAGTTCTGATACCATGGAGCTCGGTCTGGAGAAGCCATCTGTACCCTTTCTTTCCCTCATATCATGCAACCTCAGTCTAAACAATCTTGTGTTTTCATCCGGCTTCCAGACCCCCTGAGGTTCATTCATCCTCAATTGTGGAACCGGATTTGAAGGTGTGTCGGAACTTGAGGTTAGAGGCAAAGACTTGGAGCTATCGTGAAGGTTCGTTGTCTCCGAAGAGGTGCGTTGATGCATAACGCTGTCGGAATTTCGACGCCGCGTCTTGCCTTTGCCTTGTTCGGATGGGCCATCCTGATCACCTGATCTCATATTCTAATGATAAGAAGCTTGAGCTTTCTATATGGACGATGGTGACGTGAATAATGGCGTTGAAGGATGGGTTGGATGCTGATGATGGTGGAGTAATGAGGAACAGGTCAACGAAGAGGGAGATAAGAAACAACCTTCGTGTTTACTTTACCATGCAGAAGGCACAGTTCAAAAGAGAAGTGACCTCTACAGGAGGAAGCAACGAAATAGACCCAACATGTCGGACAAAGAGTGGATTGGACCCTTGTCCATGGCTGGGTTGAACACCTGAGCCGGAAATGAAACGAGTCGTTACTTTGGCAACCCTTGTTGTATATATAATTCCGTAGGATATATTGTGATTATATTATGAAGATCATTTTTGTTGTAGAATTCGAAATCCGAGAAAGGAAGTCGTCAGTCATGTTGCCAAGAAACCAACCCATTAGGATACCTGAGAAAGACTGCATTAGGTTCGTTCCTCGTATTCCGACGCTATGCCGCGGGTATCTTGCAGTTCCAAACGCCATACTCCTTTATGTAACCTCAAAACATCTCGTCCATTCCACTTTCCCAGAAATCTTCCTGCTGGGGCTGTTCTTTCTTCTCCCTCTTCTCCCTGAATGTATCTTCAAAAGTCAAAGTACTACCTTCATCAGGGAATTCCAAGCTATCATCTAATCTTGGCACAGGAGTGCGGCCTGTTAGGATATCATAAAGTGAGTCTTCACTTTCGCTTCCTCCATCCTCTCTTTCGAACCTGAGAATCGAGTCTTTACCATCAGGCCAGACAAGCACATATGCTTGTTGATGTCCAGATATTAGGTATGGTTTTTTGTCTATGGCGGTATGGAACCATTTGGTATCCCACTTCAAGTTCGCTGCACTGATGGGCTTTTTGAGGCTGGAAGATAGTCCTAGAGGTTCGGGTGGAGATGTAAGATCGGGGGAGTGTGTCCAGAGATAGAAGGTAGGCTCATCATGAGTACATTGGATGAGTAGGAGACATGGATTGGTCGGATGCCACTGCAATGACTTTATGGGGGCATGTTGAATGATGATTGTCTTCGGGCTTAGCTGTCGCAAGTCCCATAGCCAGACTGTTGTAGGACAAGAATCATCTCGAGTCGCCACAAGAGTACCGTCTATATTTGAGGATATGATGGATATCCCTTGTTTCGGGGTTGCATCATTGGGCGAAGCGGCGGCAGCAGGTGGGGAGACGGGTTGAGGTGAAAGGTTGTATGAACGCTGCCCTGAAGCGGATACACTTTCGGTATATACGGGGCTATCCGGGAGCTGTATCGTGGGTGTATGGTCAAGGTAGACGATCGGAGAAAACTTATTCGGTTAGTGGGGAGGTCTTTTACGCATTGATTTTTAGGGAACTCACGGTCTTCGTACTCAGAAGAGTGACCCTCCTGTCCCATCCTCCAATGGCCAAGTATTCTCCTCCGGAGACCCATTCCACGCTTTTCACACCTAATCCTTCAACACCATTTTCCCTCTCATTATCACCAGTATACATTCTGTACAAATGCCCATCTGCGGTGTAGATTGATACCCTGTATCCTGTTCCAGCACTATCCCATAAAACCAACCATCTCCCATCCGGACTCCATTTTACACCCTGGGCATCGATTGTTCCTAGTATAACCTGCCTGATCACGGTATAGTTCCCCGCCGCAAGAAGCATCAATATGTCCTGACCTGCGGCGCGGCACAAAATCGCCAAAGCCTCTCTTCCCTTCGATTGATTCGGCCTAAATCCATATCCACGCTGCTCTTTGCCGCTGAATTTGGGATCTCGAATTTCAACGCTCCTCCCGGTACGTAAGCACCAAACGGTGACCTTACTTGAGAAATCGCTCCAGAGTAATACCTCATCTTCATTTCTGCCCCATGCCGCATGTATTATCTTCCCCATACCTCCGGAGCCGTTGTTTATCACCGCATTCCATTTATCATCTCTCACGTCCCAGACCCTCGCATTTTCTTCATCGGAAAGGAGGACGCGGTTGGAGGTTAAACGGTTGGAGGAAGTGATCGAAGGAGACCAGCGGATTACTGCAGAACGAAGATTTGTGCTTGGAGGGAGTGCGATACTTCGTACAAGCTCGAGCGATTGTGTTGATCGTATTTGAAGGCGATTGCCATTGAGGCAGGCGAGGTGTGCTGAGGTCAGGGAGGGATGGGCGTGGGATGTCGCTTCAAGTAAGTGTTAGTGTTGGTCCAATGAAGATAACACAGATCTTCCTTACACTTAAACTGATGCGATACTTCCATCTCTTCGAAAGCCATTGTGGTTGGAGATGTACCTAGGCAGCGTTCCAACGTTGGTGTTGCAGTTTGACCACCGTGCGTAAACAAACAAAGTGGGATGGAATGGCTGGCCAATCAGCATGCGAGAATTTTGGATAATTTCCGTCGTGAACTCCGCATCAGACTTCACCACTTCATCCCTTTCAATGCCATAAGAATACGTGATATTTTCAGTTCTCAAAATGCTTCGTAACAATTAATGGTCATCCTTGGTAGATTTGGTGATAATCCTCATAAACATATTCCCAGGTTCACCAAAATGCGTCCTCTCCTTTTTCTCAACACCAACACGCCTCGCCTTCAAAGTCTTCGACAACGGCGGTCCAGGAATGGGATAGCTAGTGAAGTTGCTATACCACTAAAACAAAATATCTGGCTCATCAATTTTATAGAAAACACCATTCTCCACGCCTTGGTCACCAGTCCCCTCAACCTTGAAATTAACACACTAAGGATAAAGCTGAGCTCCATTCTGATTATGCGCAACATGAAGAGCAATGAGTTCGTGACGCCAGGCTCTCTGGTGTGGTCTTCTTCATCATATCATCCTTAGTCCAATTCTCAGGGTTATTTCCACCCCTCCAACCCGCCACGTCTGTCTTGACCAACTTCAAGCTCTTATCGACGGTCGAGCAATTTCCTCCGCAAGAGGCAATATAGGCAAAGACGGGCCCGTGGTGATTCTCGATCCATGAATTCAAGACGAACGTCATACGGGAACCGACATGGTTGTAGGCGAGGGATTTTTGTGTGTGCGAATCAGGCAAATATTTGACATTCACTGCAGCGAGTCTTTTGTTCCAATGAAAGCACAGGATGGCCCGTGCATCAGTCACTAGCGCGCTCTTCTGGCTCTATCACTTCTTCTTTACTCTTCGTCAACCCGGCTTCTTCAAGCAACTGCCGGCCCTTCAAGTTAGTATCCTCTTCTTAACTTACTCATATTGCAAGTTTTATTAACTATGAACAGGCATGACTATCCATATGGATCCTGCTGAGGACCATGAGAACGAGCCTTATGTCGACACTGACGCCTTGACTTGGCTCTCAGACGCGAGCGAGAGTGATAGTGACAGCAAAAGCGAGGGCAACATAAAAATCAACGACGAGCGTTCAGACCGTTTCGGCACTCAATCAGAAGATGAGGAACGTGGCTTGCGGCTTGCAGCAAACGGTGGCAGACAGGTCGACACGAATCACGATGGTTTATATTGGATCGGTCCGCAAGGTCCTGGCACCTATACGTATGTATTTCCCGCGACTACTTTGGCTGCAGGAGCGGAGTACGCGATGCGAGCGTACTTTCGTCAGTTCGCGAATGAAAATGGCATGATATTCTCTGAGGACCTGCAAGAAATCGTCAATATTGAAGATGTACCAGCCATGAGACTCCCTGGGCTACAAGCAGGACTGTGGAAGAATCGCTCCTTATCCAGGATCATTCAAGCCGGTTCACCAATTATTACCACAACCGACGTTGCTGTTCAAGATCTCGCTATATCGAATATTATCAGGTCGATCATCCGAAATTTTTCAGGTAAGTAGATAGCACATGCTAGCATAATCATAAGCTAAAAAGGCGTATAGATGGATGTATCTTCGTTCTCCATCGACGCAATACAGGCGCACCAAAGCAATGCAACCATCCAGCTTGTTTCGATGGCCATGGAACACCAGGACATGTCCGAGATCAGTTTACTGTCGTTCTGGAGCCTCTTCTAGATTGGGAGACGATAGCCCTTGCGGATGTTCAGCCGACCCAAGCAGAGCTCATATTCTTCGAACGTAATCCGCTCAACGAGATTCCAGGTATCTACAATCTGAGCAAAATTCTGCCTACTGATTCACCGCGGTTCTGCATTCATTGCCTTGAGGATTTATGGGACCAGCGCTACTCGGCAGGTTTCACTCCACTCTTGGTCTCAGGTAGGAACCAAAAGTCATCATGGGAACTCGACAAGAAAGAATTGAATAATGACACAGTAGTCTCTCCAACCATCAGTTCCCACTTCGACCAGCCCCATTCGCAACAGCTAGGAGGAGGATTGACCATGCAGTTACCATACCGTCCAAAGAAGGCCGCATCGCATCGTGATAGTTTGAACAGTGCTCCCACAGTCACCGAACAGACTTGGAATCCAAGTACCGTACAGTTGGCGGGTCATCATGAAGGGCCAAATTTTGAATTCGGAGGAGATGGTAGCCGCTCCAAGACTCCTGGAGATTTGGACGATGAATGTGGACTTGATGGAACGGGTGATAAACGAAACTTTGACAAGTTAATGGAAATTCCTGATAGTCAAGAAGACGCGGATGATGAATGGGTGGATGAGGAAGTCGCCATGCCCGCTGTTTCCAAAAACGCCCAAGCTTTTGCGGCCAACAATGCCCACCCAGCCTATGGATTCCAGCGTAGTGACGTTCTCGATGCCATCTCAAAACCAGCCCTGCAGGAACCCATCTTGAAAGAGAACGTCCCACCTGATACCTGGACTGCAATTAACAGTCTCACTAGCCTCATTCCGAACCCTTCTCCATCATTCATGACTATTTCGCGTGCAGTTGACGAAGCAGACACCCCAGAGAATCGTTCTAAACGATACAAGCTTTCACTTCGTGGTCAAATTACACGTACAGAGATTCGAGAACAAGGTCGTCGGGCTGGTATCCTTGTCTCTGCTGCTCAGAAGGACTGGCTCGAGGATCACGAAGTCAAGACGCAAAAGAGTTCACGACAACTTCACGTCCTAGACTCAAGTCCTGTCAGCGTTGGATCCTATTCTTCTTCACGATCCGGGCGACTAAGGCCTAATTCGAAGCACGGCCCACTTGTGTCGTCCTCCCCGCCCGGGAGCATCTTCACAACGTTTACTCATTCAGACTCGTACACGGATAAAGAGACACTGGTGGATATAAAACACAGGATCAAACGTGATCAAGAAACCTCTGCAGTCGTCAAACATACTGAAGAACTATCAAAGAAAGAGAAGAAGGCCGCAAAGGTTGAACACTTCTGGGGTACAGATATCATGCGTCGCTATGATCGTATAATCAACAACTATAGGTCCGAAGACTCCAAGTCCGATAAGTCGACCGGACCACCCCGTACCGAAATTACACAGGAAGATCTCAAGAAGTCTCGCAACCTTATGCTTCTAGTGGAGACCACTCTTCCTCCTCAGATCTGGTGCTACTGCCGCAAGCCAGATGACTATTCGAAGATGGTCCAATGCAGTAACATCAATTGCAGTGTTCAGTGGTACCACTACAGATGTTTGAACGCGGTGGAAAAGCGATCCTCTACAATCTTGGGTAAGTACCTCTCCAATCAATCCCTTTTGACATACTAGCTAATAATAGAAAGCAGACGAATGGATATGCACTCCGTGCAAACTCCTCGTTGAAGATTACGAGTCTGAGCACACAGAGGCAACCCTATCACCAACAGCTACCCGTTTCTTCACTGATATATCTACCCATGCTCGTCGAACCGTAGATGGGCTTCAGACTCCAGGGATGCCAGCCATCGATCGCAACCCGTACGGTCTGCTTACATATCCTAATTCAAGAGCCTCTGGACATAGATTCTGCTCTCCGAGACCCGAAGTGGTCTTCGGTAGCAAGGATGAAACAAAACCTCGCCATTCGCGTCGGGCAAAGGAACCAGATAAGACTCAATCTACTCTAGGCAACACGACCTTAGAGGAGCCTGAATCCTTGATAGAGGAGGATCTGGGTAGCTCTGATTCTGATTCTGAAAGCGACGCTGAGTAGATAGATAGCCTCAATACCAGGAGTCTGGAAATCGGATTGGAGTTCGTTTGGAGAGCAGTTTGGGCGGCTTTTCGACGTTCCTGCTGGTTTTAAGCATATATTATAGATGGGTCTTACGTTGGGAATAGCTTCCTGGATTCTACTAGAAACTCTTCTAGATTAGGCTTCTGGCTTGATTTTATTGGGTAAATAGTAGATAGCCCAAAATAACAAGGGAAGATAGATCTTTCCCCAAGTCTCAAATTCACTCATCATGCCTAAACCTATCCATACCTATCAATTACCCATACATACCCATGTCTTAACCCAACACTACCACAAACATCTCACAACCCCATCTAGACAAGCAGTCAACCTATCGCGAAACGCTAACAAGCACCCGACTCCATCGGGTATAGCGGCTTATATGCCGATCTGATTGGAGTCAACCGGCTATCTCGGGCTAGATTACCATCGGACCTCCGATACTAACGGCGCGCTAGGAGCATCCGAAAAGCCCTCATAGACGTAATTTGCATGGATAGGTATAGGAAGTGACGGTGAGAGGTTGAGGGGTTGTTGGGATTGTTGGGGATTTGGAGTTTGTGCATTTTATTTTTGCCTCGGGCGTTGGCAGGGTAGATATTTGTTTTCATTTCATTTGAAAAAATCCATTTTCGTTATTGATTGATTCTTCGTTCTACTTACTCTATCTATTTGTGTATATTTTTTTGAGTGGGAAGGTTCTTTTGATATCATTATGACTGCGCGCCAAAGAGAGGCTGAGAAGGCTCTTACGGATCAAACGAATCTTTTGCCGTTTGGAAAGCTTCTTGTTGTCTTTGGGTGCATGTCTTTGGCACTTCTCATCACTTTTATCGATCAGAATGGAATCAGTGTTACTCTTCCAACGATCGGTAAATCCCTCGATGCGACCTCGACGATATCATGGGCGGGAACGAGTAGTCTGATCGCGAACACCTTCTTCAGCATGTTGTATGGCCGACTCAGCGATATCTTTGGTCGGAAAAGCGTCCTTATTGTCGCTTTGCTGCTTCTATCCCTCTCCGATCTGCTTTGTGGACTCTCTCAGAATGGAGCCATGTTCTACGCCTTTCGTGGTCTTGCTGGGGCTTCAGGAGGCGGGATTACGAATCTTACGATGATGATCGTTTCGGATATTGTTACATTGGAGCAGAGGGGCAAATATCAAGGGATTCTTGGCGCCACGGTTGGTTTAGGGAATGCGTCTGGTCCTTTCATCGCTGCAGCATTCATCTCGCTGGGTGGTTCTGGTAGCCGAGGCAACCTTGCTGAAGGATGGAGAGGGTTCTTTTACCTTCTTTCTCCTCTTGGGGCTGTGTGTGCTGTCGTGGTATGGAAATTTTTGCCGGGAATGCAGAAGAAGAAAAATGAAGCTGGAGAGAAAGAAGGATTGAATTGGAAACAAAGCGTCATGCTAATTGACTGGAAAGGACTTGGTGTGGTGGCGGTGGCTGTTGTTTTCCTCCTTATTCCGATCTCAGGAGGAGGATCTTATTTTGAGTGGAACTCGCCATTGGTGATTTCAATGCTTGTGATTGGAGGATGTGCATTGATTCTCTTCATCGTCATCGAGTGGAAGTGGGCTAGGTTGCCTATGATGCCAGGTAAGTGCGTTTCCCAATTCTAACGACACTCCACTAACAAATCCACAGTAAGCCTCTACAAAAATGGAGTGCTCACAGTTATGCTGGTTCAGACCTTCCTCTTCGGCGCTGTATATCAATCCTTCCTATACTATCTCCCATTGTACTACCAAAACGTTCGGCAGTGGAGTCCAGTAATTTCCGCGGCTTTGACTTGTCCCATTGTCGTAACACAAATGATCTTCTCGATCATGTCCGGGCAGTATGTCTCGAGGAAGAAGAGATATGGGGAAGTTGTATGGTTTGGTTTTGGTACTTGGACATTGGGCGCTGGTCTTATTATTCTCTTCAACCGGAATACTCATCCTGCTGTTTGCTCCGCCATGCTACTTTTCGTCGGGATGGGTGTGGGATGCATCTTCCAAACCACTCTCGTTGCTCTACAGGCGCATTCCCCCAAATCACAACGGGCGGTTGTTATTGGAAATCGAAATTTCTTTCGGTGCTTAGGAGGAGCTTGCGGCCTGGCAATTTCCGCAGCCATCCTTCAATCAACGTTGAGGACGAACCTTCCAGTAGGGTTTGAGAGCTTGGCTCATTCGACTTATAGTCTTCCGGATAGAGCTAAGCTAGGGATATCAGTGACGGCAGCTCAATGGCATGCCATAGAAGACGCGTACATGAAGGCCAGCAGGGCTGTATTTATTATGCAGGCACCATGCATAGGCGCATGCTTCATTGGATGCATCTTTATCAAAGATCGAGGGCTGGAAAGGCCAGAGGAACGGAAAGAGAACCGGACTAGTGTAGTCGAACACGAGGCATCAGACGTCGAAGAAGCAGCTGGAAGTGAAAAAAGCGTTGATGATGAAGTACATACTCCGATAGAAGGAAAGTAGTCCGAACCAAGACCCAGATTAGGTTGAGAATTTAGAAATCTTCGTTAAAAATGACGGTCGATGTGAAAAATAGTCCATTGCCATTATGCGCCAAAGTTAGTTGATAAATTCTCTAAGCTTTCGAAATCTGGCATCCAAATAGGCGTTTCTTCATCATGGTCAATCCAGTTCGCTAATTCCATCACCATACGCATGGCATCATCGTTGTTCTCTCCTTGTTGTTCGGCAAAAGCTGCACTTGCTGCGGCAATACTGGCATGAGCTACCACGGGTTGTGGGATGTTGTTCAGTGGATTTTCTTGATCGTGATCCGGACCAGCTGATGTAGCCTCCAGCTTCTCCATAGTTGCATTGACTAAGATTTCGAAAGCATCTCGATATTTCTTGACCCAACCAGCCCTCTCTCCCATCACGAATAAAACAGAACTACAAGCTCGGATATCATTGCTCAAAGAGACTGACCAGATCTGGTGTGAAGCAGTCCATAGGCAATAGAGCAGCGTGATTCCTGCCACAAAGACGGTCTGAACAGCAACAAAACTATGCCCATAGTCTAGTGATTGGTGAAGGCGCTTGTGTGTCTGACATATGTCACCAGCGGCGCGAAGACACAGGCGATAGTAGGGATCATCTGAGGGAAGAATGGCTAGGAAAGGTTGGATCAACATTCGGACGCCTCGATTGTAGTGAAGTATTGGATAATCCAATTCTGGTCCAGAAAATCGACGCAAAAGAGACGTCCGCCAATTTTCAAGTTCGGTATATAGTTTGTCGACTTTCACTCGTAGGGATCCTAGTGATCTGTCCGCTCGGTAGATAGAATTGTGAATATGAGATTCGATTTGTCGGTATTGAAAGAGAGAAATCGCTAAAGCAAATGTTGGCTTGCCATCTTCATCGAGAACTTCTAAAGGTAGTGGTAAGTCGATGTGACGGTCCGCGATGCTAAGAGGTCGACCAAGCGAGACAGCTATGATTCGTTCCAGTGAGTAAACGGACCAGAAAAGTTGCCGTCTCAACTGCGCTGTGGAATAATCCAGTCCGTTCTCGCAGCTTTTTCGATGAAGTCCAAGGTCTATACAGGTCCGCATGGCTAACCCTGTCATATACCACATCCCATGACTAGAGGCAGATCGGAGATGGTAGATAACTAGAAGAGTCATTGCCTCGATATTCTGAACAGTACGTGGATCTCGTGCAGCTGAAATATGTTGAAGCGCCGTCATGTACAAACTCTATGTAAAGTTAGTTGATAGTTCAGAAACGTTTTAAGAGATCAGCACCTCTGGATTGCAGTTGCTCAATTTCTCAGTAAGCTGTAGAAGCATAGCACCAATTGCATAAACAAGATACAACTTGAAGACTCCAAACCGCTCAGCCTTTGAAAGTTCAAAGTGCTTTGTGGTCGCCAATCGGATCCCGTCGTCGTGCAGTTTCCAGAGTTCTGCAACGTCAAGAAATGGATATCTAGAGTGTAGACGAGTTAGGTATGCATTGATAAGTTTTGCACCGAGTTGAGCATCTGGGGGTGCAGCGCTGTTCGTACGGAGATCTTCGATGGTGATGGGACGTCGTCCACCAAAACCTCCTCGTAATGACGTTCGAGGGCTTTGTGGAATACTGGGACCATCCTCTTCCCGCGGCGTTGGTAGTGCCTTGTTCCAGACAGTTGCCTGAACCATCTCTCCGAGGTTAACAGCAAGGGATAAACCTGATGAAGAGCCCACATATGCCGGAGCCTCGAAATTGCCCAGATTGAGGAATTCGACGACTTCCCCGAGCGCATTACTATTTTGGCCCGGAGAAGTCGAATTCCCGGTCTGACCACAATTTTCAGCATGATGTTGCTGCGCCAGTCGTGATTCCAGAAAGGCAACCCGGTCTTCTAATGATTTTGTATAGCTATCTAAAAGTCAATATGTATCGGTATAATACTGTGAGGTTTAGCTTACGCTGAATGTGAAGGGAATGGGTCCCTTGCATCCTCAAACATGGCTTTGTCGCATTCGACTCGGGCTTTCTGGCAATTGGAGCAGACAGGCCATTGACTGTCGCATTTCTGTTTTCTATTTTTGCAACGAGTACAGGCAGTTCTCGCTCTCTTCCTCGGGTTGTCTTCAGGGGGAGATGCTGGGGAGGGAAGAAGGCGGTGGGAAAGATCGGGGTTGATGATATTCATCGTGGTTGAGACGGTACATAAAGCACATGACTAGGACAATACCGGTGACATTGGATGCAGATGAATGGGTGAATGATGAGTGATGCATGCAGGTGCATGAGAGAGAGAGGAGTGCACGAGCGATGGTGTCGATAAGATAAAAGCGGGCTAGCGGGGCTAGCTTCTTGGTCTTCCTTAATCTTCCTCATCTCACGACTCTCCATCCTTCATTCATCAACGACAACACTCGAATGATTTTTGAACATCACTGAATTGATCCAGCCTTTTCACATCCTCATCGGGTAGTTGTATTCTTATCAGCCTCGTGATGAAAGAAACATCATTGGTATTTCTTTCCAATTCACTCGAACTAAATCCGTCTTTCCCAGCAGCCTCACCGCAAGTACTACACCTATCTTACAAAAGACCGAACCATTTCAGATCTGCCTCTTCATGTACCGGCACGGTATGGCCAACGCCGGCTGCACTGATTCCCACAAGCTTTGTGCCGTCTCCATAGACCATCTGGGTATAACCTTTTTGCGGAGTATCACTGACATTCTTAGTGAACGTCACATCCAACAAACCGCTCCATTCTTTCAGTTGCTCTGCGAAATTCGGATAGTTGACAAAGCTATCGGCGGTTCCATGCCAGGTCTGCATACGCGGATATGGTCCAGAGTAATTGGGGTAGAAGGATTTGACTTGAGAAACCCATTCCGCAGGAGACTTGTTCACCTTTCCACTGGCGCAAGCTGGATCGGCTGATTGTGGACTCGCTCCTGGACTTCCGGCCAGACAGCCAGCAGCAACACCAGAATAACAGCTTCCAGCAGCGAAGACATCGGGGTAGATGGCCAGCAATGCGTTCGTCATCATACATCCGCTGGAACTTCCAGTCGCAAAGACCTTCTTGGGATCGGCGTTGTATTTCGAAATGGTGTAATTGACCATTTGTACAAGACCTTGGGTATCTCCGCCGCCTTCATGGGTCAGGGACTTTTTCGAAGCAACATCCCAACAATTGTTGTCATGCTTCGTCGACGGGAAGATGTTGATGAAGCCATGTGTTTCGGCAAGCGTATTGTATTTTGTGGATGAAGAGTAGGCTTCTCCCGTGCCTCCACAGTAATGAATATTGAGAAGAATGGCGGGATTGGTGGCAAGTTTAGCAGGAACATAGATGTTCATCTGGATGCTGCTAGGGTTGGTGCCGAAGTTTGAAACTGGGGTGAGGGCGCCATATGCTAACCCGGACAAAGTCGACAGGGCAACTGCTGCAAGGGATGTTGAAACCATGATGAAAGCTGAGTAAGGACTAACGTGGTGATCGACTTCTTGCCCCGGGAAAACGCATTCCAATTCGAAGCGACGAAGGCGATTATATATATGCGATTCAGAGAACCTTGTGTATATACCGGCCCACGATCACAATCAAAGGCACAATGAAGAATTAACCGTGAATGAAAACCTGGCCGAGGATCAAGGCCACGAACACCAACCAAGCCGATCGGAATCAAAAGTCGGCATTTGAGGAGAGAAACCGGGTTGAAGAATTACTTGAAACAGGCAAGCAACCGAGCAGTGTTAGGACGATTTAGCCTGCAGTCGACATGATGGCCCAGACGTGTAATAGCGATTTAAATTGGTGAATATCCCCCTGCCTTACTTTTCATCCTCTTTCCCCTCATTTGGACGGATATGATTGGTTCGATTGGTTTGGTGAGTTGTTGACTGACCCAGCTACCCTAGGAGCCTTCATCTTCCCCTATCGACCAGCTTTCCGAACTCTAATTATTCTCGGCATCTCTGAACCCGCAAGCACATCAAATATTTCATCGATTGGAGACTTAAAATGATGACTATACGACCATCACGTGCGCTAGGTTGCCGAGAATCCGTGACCGCGTCAGCCGCCAATCCCTTGCTGCCGGTCTTCCCTTATCCGGTGTGCGAGCTAAGCAGCGGGAATGACGCCCTCTGCAGCGATGGTGTAAGCGCAATTGCTTGTTTTTGGTGCTTGTCTTCTTCTCCTATCTTGCACATGAACATTCATCCAATTCACATATCGCATATAGGGTTCGAGGGGCTCTGTTTTCTAAAAATAATCCACTTGTAATGCAGCTAGCCGGACCTGCTCGACGGACCTGTTGCTTCGTCCAATGAAGGCGTGGGAATGTCGCACCAGCCACTAGTTCGACACCATTACTAACCCATGTTTGGGGTCCGATAGCACATGAAAGTGTACAGCCCCCACTGTCAGGCTGGCAGCGAACATGGTTGAAAGAGCCTTCTGACCACCATCAAGCCTTACTTGCCTATAGACGGGCCGCGCGGACTGATGCCCATTCGATGGAGGCTCAACTTGTTAAGCGGCACAGGTGCATGCAGCGGGTCGGTGCCTGCATATGGTCCCAGCCTCATCATGACTCCGCCCCCACAGTACATGACATCCGTCCCAAGAGCCTCAAGCAGAGCCGCACTAGAGAGAAAGAGCCTCCAATCCGCTATATATATAGGTAGGCCCGGCCGGTAGGTATCTGGTCTAGATTTTACTATCCATCTCGCTCCCCTCTTGATGCCTTTAGGCCTTTCCTAGTCATTCGCCTGTGTCTCTGTTGCCTGTTCACGAGGCCGCCCTTTGATTCACCCTGCTCACATTTCAAATCTCTGAATCATACTTCCATTCTTTTAAACCCCACCTATCCCACATACGAAACACCTTTATCTATGGCAGTTTCTTCCAACAACTCCTCTCCATCATCAATCAACTCCACCAATAGTCCTGCACAAATGAAGACCTCCACAAAACTCCCAGAGAAAGTCTCTTCTCTCCTCCAAACCTCCATCTCAACCCGTACAACCGCCATCAACCCCTCCTCCAACGACACCCTAGCCGAGCAAAAGGCAGATGCCCAGATAACCCACCATCTCATGCGCTTTGCCACGAACCTAGAAATTAGCTCTGATCGACAACACAAATCCACGCTTCGAGACCAGGCGGTCGCTCTTCGTCTCATCGCTTCAAATTACCATAAGACGGATCGTGAGGGGCGAACTGCAATCTGCGAAGCATTGGCTTCAGTATCAGCCATCGAAGACATTTTAGAAATTAGCTATCGGGTTGTTGAACACAGCAGTGAAGGCGTAGAAATCGACACGGATGAGAAGATATTGAAGAAAGTTTCTTCTGCATCTTCTTCCACTTCTTCTATCACGCAAGTGGGAGACGTGCAGGAGGATAAGAAGACTTTGATGTCGAGGATCGGGCGCGCTTTTATGGTTAGGGAGGATGGGACCATGATTCGAGGGTATAAGGGACGAGCGAAGTTCTTGCATATGCGTTGAGTTTTGAATTTTTGATGGCGTTACGGATCATGTCGATACCCGGTGTTTCATCTGAGGAGGAGGATGCATGGTGTTTTTATCTCTTCTATTTTTCATTTTCGATATTTCGTTTCGTTTTTTTCATCTTTCTACTTTCATCTTCTCTCTTCTTCATCTTCTTTCTTTCTTGCATGGACTTGGCATCTGGCATAGCATGTATAACTCCCTTTTCTTCATTTCTTAACGACCTCGTTGATGTTCGCATCTTTTGATGTATTTTATTATACCCGTTGAAGCATGCATGGACAATAGATCTTATCTCCCTATAGTATTCCGCGTCATCAAGACATTTGAACTAACCGGACATGATGGATCACAAAGTGTAGGTGGGCTTTGGAAGATCTCTCGAAAGCAGCGGATTTAAGAGCAGACTAAACGATTGATTGTCCTTGATTTATCAACTGAAGCCACCTGCATGCTATAAATTCTTCTACCAAATGTCTCTATCAACTATCCTTAATCCGATCCTTCCTCATACCGTCTAAATCTTTCCGCAATCGAACCCCTCGCAGGAGGTCTACAAGCAGGTGCACTAGCGAACCTAGGTCTCTTTCGTGCCCCCCTAGTATCACTTCCATCTTCGAAAATCTCCAGTTCATCTTCCTCTTCATCTATCTCTACCTCTTCTTCTTCCTCTTCCACCTCACTATCCCAATCACCTTCATCACCTTCAACCTCCTCAGAATGAGCCCTAAACATACCCGTAGACCCATAAAGCGTCGAATCCCTATCCCCCTCAACCTCATATTCCTTCCTCCGTTTCCAAATCGGCCCCTGCCAACGACCCCCCACCTTAGAAGGATTCTCCATCTCCTGTGGCAAAAACCCCTCCATCCCGTCTATATCATCCTCATCCCTATCCCTGAACCTCCCGTAAACATCTTCCATAAGCCTCAAACCCCTCTCACAGCCCTCCATCGCCTCCACCAACTCAGGTCTAGCTTCAGGTTCAAATGCTAAACACCACTTCACCATGTTCCAGAGTTCCTTGGTGTAGAGGACCCCGGAGAAGGGCATCGCGATGGTGTAGTCTTTGTCTTTTGGGCGTTCGGTGAGCCGGATTTCTTTGCGTTTGTTCATGAGGATCGGGTCGAAGGATCGGCGGGAGAATTTGGGGTCTTTGTCTAGGTCTTCGCCGATGGAGTGCATGAGGGTCCAGATTACGAGACCAATGCAGTATAGGTCGGTTTTGTAGTTTAGGTTCCATTTTAGGGTTTTGCGTATTAGGACTTGGGTGTCGAGTTTGGTGCTTCTATGTTCCTGATGAAAGGGTTAGTGGTATTCTCTTTATTATATATTCATCATTGTCTATTTCTCTTCTTTCTCACTTGCGGAAGATGAGACATGGAAGATGGTGATGATATTGGGAAAATAAGAAAATAAACTTACAGGTGCTTGGAAAGACGTGGTTCCCAAGTACCGAAATTGGTTTCTAGTTCCTACAGAATCCCAAGGGTTAAAGCGATAAGAGGAGCCGAAATCGGCCAGCATGACGGTTGGATACCATTGGTAGGGTGGTTTTGAGGGTCCTAGAAGGATGTTTGCCGGTTTGATGTCTATGTGGGTTATCGGTCGCCAGTCATCGCGGAGTGCGCGGCGTTTTATTCGTTCTTGCTCTTCCTCTTCTCCATCCTCTACTTGATCAGAACACTGCCCCGTAGTCATAGTGTGTACCGCCTCAACCAAACTCCTAAAAATGACCCAAAGCAAAGGTTCTGGGATAGGTCTCTGCCTATGCAACGCAAACAAAGCATCCAAATCGCCCCCACCAGCATAGGCAAGATAGAAAAATACAGCCTTTCTCATCTTCTGCCTTTTCATATCCATTGGATCGAGGTACTTGCGTTCAGAGTGGCCATACATGGGAAGGATGTTGGGACAGCCGGTTTGGCTCAGGAGCATGTGGACGTCTCTTTCTTTTTGGAGTGATTTTTCAGTGTGCGTATTGTGGGGTTCGTCGATGCGTTTGATGGCCAGTGTCTATTTTGGGTTGTTAACTCTAGCTTCTTGGACCATGAGGAAGAAAATTTGGCATCGTTTGAATGAAGGAATTTTGCAACTACCATCACTTCAAGATGAAAATGGATAAAAGTAAAACTCACATGAATGATTTCATTCTCCTCATTTACCTGCACCCACCGACTCAACATAGTCTGATAAATCCCCGGCCCAACCATCCCTCGATTCGTCTTGAATATACAATCGAACCTAAATCCAGAAGGTAATCGCGCTCGTATAACTCTGATATCTTGTTTTGAATGACGAAGCATGAAGGTATGTTTAGGGGGTACAATAACTGATGGCACACGGATTAGCTGGGGTGGTATTGGTTGCACCTTTTGTTTTCCTTTGGGATTTTGCGAGGCCCCAACAGGACGGCGAGGCGGAGGGTGAGGAGTGAGTGGAGGTCGATAACGTGATCGCGTCTTTTTACGCCATAGAGGAGGCTCGTTTGGATCTTCTTCTGATTCAGAGATTCCGATATATTCTAGTCGATTATCCTGTCGTGGAGGAGATTTATCTGGGGTCTTCCTTTTTGATGGGACCTTAGAAGAAGGCTTATCACGGGCTCCTTGTTGGGGATCTTTTGATGGGATAACGGGTGTAGGGCGTCCACCTTGAGTGATAGGAGACACTGATGGACGTGGAGGAGTTCGATGTTTCGACCCTTTTGTTGCGGGTGGTGTTGGGGCTGCTAGGTGGCGCCATTGGGCTTTTGTTTCTTCTGGTAGAGCCTTCCAGGCGTTTATTAGACGCATACATTGACCGGGTCCTGAAGTCATTAGTAAATATGTGGGTTATAATAGAAAGAGTTGTCTTTGAAAGTTTCGCACCTTCAATGGATTTCTTCCTCGTGTAATTGACATCTCCTGCATGAGGCGCATAACGCAAAATAGCAGCGCGAGAGAACTGAAGATATGCAGGTTGATCTTTCTCATCAAATGCCTCATAGGCATCCCACTCCTTCTCGGACTGAACTCGGTTCGGTGCGTATTCATCTGGAACCGTGGGGAGGGGGACGTCTTGCAAGAGGTTTTTTTGACGCATTTTGTGGGATGGATGGTGATTAGGTTGTGGGATCGAGACATTTGTTCAATGATTTGGACACTGATATAAAGAAAACTAGATGCATACAAGCTGTTTACTGCGAACGGAAGGTCACTGATTAGACAAAGACCTTTGTTTCTGGTTCAAACGGATTGAGATGCGTGAGGTAAAGTTCCCGCTACGCGTATACCTGAGCACGAACGAACCTTTCCTTCTTTCAAGTGCCAAATGCAGGCAACTGACCTAATATTGATTGTTTTAATTCCTGTTTGTTCATTTATATGGGTCTCCGGAAAATAACGTGCCCTTCTTTCTTCGCTTTAGCATTGGTCCTCCAATTTGGTCCCTCTCCTCCTTCAGCTTAATCCTGAACCCGTTCCTGAGCTCCGTCTCATGTTTAAAATCACCATAAAAGAGCATACACTCACCGATCCCTCTTTCAACTTGATGTACAAGCTCATCAATCGTAATCCGATCTTCTTGTCTCCATTGCAGACATCGATCAACAACCTTATAAAGAAAACTAGAGTATAGTGGGGGCCGTTCATCTGTTTCTGGGATAGGTAACGTCTCAGGTTGAGAATAATCAAAATAATACCCTCGGGGGTCTTCGATATTGCCATGCATTAGTTCCCACATAACTAATCCAACGCCGAATATATCTGTCGCACTGTTGAGGTCCCAACTAGTAGGGTCATCGGGATCTCGTAGAATGGAGTCATCTTTGCCATCGTATGCTTGGACTTCCTGCGTAGACGTTAGTAGGATGACCGTTGAGTTTAGGTATGATACTGGCTTACTGGAGATAACCAACCCCATGTCCCTCTCTTCGTCCTAAATTCATCGAATCTCGTACCTCGAGTGTTTTTGGGTAGTTTCTTGACATCGACAGCCATACCGAAATCAGCCAATAAAGGGGTTGGGTAGATTCTGAATTTGTCTTCAGGGTAATCTCCAAGGAAGATATTTTCCGATTTCATATCAAGATGGACGATTTCCTTGTCTAAAGGCTTCCTCTTGGAAGCTTCTTCGGAATCATGACATACGCCCGTTGCCAGTGTTCGAAGTGCTTCAGTAAGGGCTTGGAAGACTACCCATAGAAAAGGCTCAGGTAGCCTAGAATGAATGTTATTAAGACTATTACATATAAATTTCGAAATATGGTAACTTGCATGTGCTCCTTTTTGCGAAGGGATTCAAGATCCCCAAACGGCGCATAGTCAAGATAGATATATTGAATATGGCGCATTTTTCGTTGGGAGAATCCTCGACACTTCAGAATATGTTTACATCCAAGTCGACTCATGGCGCGATGGATTACAGTTTCACTATCCCTATAAGGCTCGTCTCTGAAATTCTTTTTGATAACCATCCTCTAAATCCAGGATTAGTTAATTGGTCTTCTCTGGAGGAAACGATTGAAGACTTACATCAATAATTCTGTCATTCTCATCCCCACATAACCACCACTGAAAAGTGACTTCATTTGGTTTTGTATGATCACCCCGACGGTTGGCAAACTTCGCTGCCCATCTCCACTGCCCTGCTTCGTGGTCTAGGTCTTGGGAACCGATTTTTCTTTTTAGATAGGATTCTTCTGGGGATGGTGGTGTGCGTGGAGAGATTCTCCAGTGGGTTGGTAGCCATGTTGGATCTTCCTCATGACCAATGGAACCCTCCCTATCGCTCTCACTAGAACTTTCCCTAGTATATTGTGTGAACGTACTCGGGTCTAACGGACGTGGTTTCATTCTCCCAATAGGAACGGTCTCCTCGGCATCTTTCTCTAGGGAAGGTTTTTGGCCCGCTTTACGAGATGTTTTTACTTCTTGGCTTTCTTGGGATGAATGTGCCCCAGTGGTTCTAGTAGTGGCGAGAGGGATAGATAAACTCGATGAGGATGATGGAAAGGAGTCTGCTACAGTGCGCCATCTATTCTTTTCCACAGCGGTCGCATTTGACCAAGCCCTAGGGATGTCCTTCGCCCATCCATCTTCTAAACATGTACCAAGTAATTAGAAATGAATTTCATGATTAAATAATATAGAAGGTTGCTCACGCTCTTTATGATGTAGCCATACTTTCCCTTTACGAATTTTTTTGGAGCATGTGATGTGGACTTCCCATGCATAAATGCGATACGCATTTTCATCCTGAGGCGAGATGTTATAGATATGGAAATTCGTTCGTTCGCGATCATTCATGGGCCGTTCGACGGCGGTCGTAATGTCTGCTTGACTTGGGGGAAAGGCACGTTTTGGAAGGGGTTTAGGAGGCATTGTAAGGATAACGAAGGGGCTTTAGAATCTTGTCGAGAATTGAATTATTTATTTTTTGATGAATTGTTAGTTGTGGTATAAATGTTGGGCATGGGGAAGTTTGCTGTCGCTATACATTACCTCTTTGTTTGCCCTTCAACGAAGTCCCCTAGTTCGACGAAAACGGAGCTTCTTAGAACGACGCGGAATACGCGACTGGAAAAAAGGATTTGAGCAATCAAAGATGACGGCTTACAAATCAGTTTGGTGCCTTTTCTTAGATCAAGCGTCTAAACTTTGGCAAATTATCGTACACAAAATCCGAACCTACCTAAGATTTCCATGAGTGAAATTAATATGATGGTATCGAGACTCAATCATCAATAGATATCACCTAGCCAGTGTATGGACAATTCCCAGATGGCGATTTACCTTAATCATGATGATTCCCGTTCATTTTCCTGACCATATAATTTCCCCTTGCTCCCCCCGCCTATCTCTAGGATTAGAATGATTCCTCCTCAGAAGCCTCCTTTTCCTATTATCTGCATTTGCTATTCTCTGAAGAAACTCCATCGCCACTCCCTTGATCATGAACGGAGATATTTTCACTCCTTGAAGAGCCTCCTTTGGCATTCATGCATGGCCGAAAACCACACTTTGCTTCTGGTACTTGTCGGTATAATTCAGCTTTTAGTTGGTGATGAATGATACGTGGTCGATTCGATTATTTAGGATGGATTATTCGTCCGGAATGGGGAGACGATAATGGTGATCGCAAGAGAATCGGATTGACACGACCTGTATTATAATTAGTGCTCGAAAATGACTTAGATTTTCATCAGAGTTAAATATAGTACCACAAAGCAGAAATTGAAAGCGACCCTGTATGATATATGATGAGAATTCAGCCCTTATTCAAAATAGTGAATGGTCTGGGTGTAGTGAAGCTGAAGTAGTAAGCTCAACTTACGTAGCACAAAATAAGAGACTGTCAATCGACACATGCTTTTGGTCGAAGAGTGAAATTGATGAACGAAAATAGTTCCTCGAGGCGACATCTACAAAAGGCTGAAATGTAGCTGAAGAAGGAATTGGAGGCCAATTCGTCGGATGGGACTGAACGAACGGTCTAGCTAATCAAGCTAGCGGCAGAACTGAAATCACTTAGAAGAAGGATACTAGGGTGAAAGGAGAATAAACTCGATAAGCCTAAGAGAGGAGAGAACGAGGGTTTCGATCAATTCCTTCGATATGGACGATGCCAAGCCATATCTATGACATAGGAACCTCAAAATTCGCCGTATAAATTGAACGAAAAATAGAGAATACCATGTGATAATAGCTGCTGATTTGAAGATATTTCAGGGGAAAGCCCTTTACGTCGATTTTTGGGGGGACTTCCTAATTAGTAAAAACTTCGCATTGAACCTCGCACAATTCCGTCGTAATTGGTGCTGGATCGAAGCGAGCGTATCCACAGTGGTACAAGAAGCGGGGGCGTAAAGCCGCACCTGAACGAAACCTTGATAGTAGAGCCTCAATTCGAATAAAAATAGATCGAGAAGGAATTGATGTTTTGATATAAAAGTTCGATGTGATGCTGCCTGATGGATGTATGATCAGTGAAAGTCTACCTTTGTTCAACCTGTGCGGATTGCTTAGTCAAAATGCGAGCCACTTATCTTAACACTTTATGTGCTATGCTGAGCGGGACGGTGCTTTCATCTGCGGTTCGCAGAGCTGATACTTCCCCTTCTTTCGCCGGGAGCAATGAGTACTTTCTCCATGCACTTCCGTTGGAGGATCAAAAACACTATGTGGAGACACTTGCTGGATGGGGAGCAAAGGTGCTTCGGTTGTGGGGTAAGTGCTACGATTCTCCATGCTGGATGACCTCGCTGATGAAATATTGCGGTAGTAACATTCACCGATGCCGGATGCTTGAAAGGCAGCACGAATGCGAAGCAGATTCCCGCCTTAGAAGACACAGTCGGAACTTTCGATACATCGGTCCTTGATGTCTTGGATGATACCTTGAAGATCTTGAGCGATAACAATATCAAGGCCATCATATCACCCCATAATGCGAATTCAGTAGCCGGAACCGGAGGTGCGGCACCGGATGCCTATCGGCGCAAATACCAGAGCGCGGCCAATTTCTATTCCTCTGTGGATGCGAAGTCCGATTACGATAAACGTTTAGAGACCATACTGTCGTACAAATCCCCCAATTTTGGAAAGCCTTGGTCTGAATTGTCGGACGTCATTTTGGCCTTTGACATTCAGAACGAACCCTTAATCGGGCAAACGGACAAGCTGAGCAATAACGATCCTGATGATTGGTTATGCGGTCGTGCTGGCGTCATGAAGAAATTGTTAGGGAGCTCACCCATAAAAGTCGCGACTGGGGGTATCGGTGGATCACAGATTTGCTGCGACCACGAGTTCAATCTGCTTAAAAAGGCACTGTATTGTGATGCGATCGACATCATGAGCGTTCATGGGTATATGGATAAGAGCAGGGACTGGGCATACTTTGTTACTGGAGATGGATCTGTGCTTTCCGATGCAAAAGCAGCAGGAAAACATGTCATGATCGAGGAATGGGGAGTGAATAGGACCCAGACCGATGGGTTTGATAAACAAGTTCAAGCCTTCAACAACGCTGGACTTCCCTGGGTAAGTGTATATGATTCTTTCGTCGTTTCGTGTGCTGATAAGTCAACTAGTTATATTGGCAAGTTGTTCCTGGATTGGATGAATCACAAGACGGGGCCCCGTCTAATTGCGGATATGATACATTTGAGATTGGTTTGACCAGTTCCAAGGGAGACGTTAAGGGCGCAATTGAGGATGCGAACGCTGCTACGGCCAATCAAAGTTGGGTTGGCTATGTGTATTAGTGGTGAAATTGGATTCGGGCTTGATGGGATGAAGCTGGATTTTGAGAACTTGTGTATATTCAAGATATAGACGGAATAGTGTCCTTCGTAGATGAAATGTAGATGGGATGCAGTTGAAGTAGAATTGTAATGATGGAGTGAATGGAGTGAATACCGAGAGCAATGGAGAATTGAAGAGGAACATGGTCCGTGCACCATCTCGTGTAAGCACGAGTCATATCTTATCAATCTCTTCATCTCCGAGCACCAGAAGGGAATAGACCCAATCCTTCTCGTCTTCAACGTCAACTCAACCAGAGCACCATGGCTACACTCTCTCTTAGCCGTCTTCAGCTGGAAAGATGGAGAAAGGCTTTCAGGCCACAGCGCCGCGTCCGATGGCGTCAAAGCCGGGGCTATTCATCTTGGTTGTTTTCATAGCATGCACCCTCATCTTCCTTCAGACGCGACCGTTGTCGTATTTGCAGGACACTGTTGAACCTCGTCATGATATGAAATCAGAGCCGAAGCTATGCAGGCTAGGCGATGGGGGATGTAGAGAGTCCGTTTATTCCTTTTCTCAGGTAGGGACTATCGCAAATAAACTTGTCTTCCCTCGAAATAACATCGTTATCAGATCCCACCAAGTGAGTCGCTCAATTGGTATTCTTGCTATCATGGCAAATTCTTCTGCTCTAGGTTGAAGGTTCCAATGGATTACCGACGACCTCTAAATCAGTCTTCGAGTAATCCATCCGTTGAAGTAGCCCTAGTTCTCCTTCCTGGCGCCAACCACACATCTCCGGAACATTTCTCTGCGTCCCCGGTGTTACTTAACCCAGGAGGACCAGGAGGATCTGGTGCATTGTTTGCTGTCTACGCTGCTGAGATCATCCAGCGAATCATTGGAGACGGCTATGACATCATTGGCTTTGATCCACGAGCAGTTGGCGAGACGACTCCCCGAGCTGATTGCTTTACGTTTCCGTCCGGCGATTCGGATGAAGCTTCAGATGAGGATACCATTCGTGGCAACTTCAACTATATGAAGTGGCAATTAGCAAGCGAAGAAATTGGACTCGTCAACTCAAGCAATAACGCGTTGGAATTACTTGACCAAAGAGCAAGAGCAACGACTGCACTCTGCAAATCTAAAGACGAAATCTACGGTGATTCTAGCATTCTTCGCTACGCAGGTACTGCAAACACTGCTCAGGACATGCTATCCATCACTGAAGCTTGGAACGCATGGTTGGGTAATGACAACGTTAATCGTCCTTTCGCCGAACTTCGAGGAAAAGTATCGTACTGGGGCGGAAGCTACGGCACTCTTCTTGGATCCACATTCGCTGCAATGCATCCCGATCGGGTTGGGCGGATGTTCCTGGACGCCGTTCTCGATGCGGATTACTATGTTGCGCCGGTCTGGGCCAATTCCATGCAGGACACCGATGCTGTTCTAGATGCTTTCTTCAGATACTGTCATGAGGTTGGTACCTCATGTTCATTCTATCGTCCGGGAGACTCGGAAGCAGATCTAAAGGCTCGATATGATGCCATTCAGAAAAGGATTGAAGCGCGAAAAGGATTTGCTGTCGTTGATCCAGAAACCCATCAACCGCTTGTAATCACCGCATCACATATTAGACAGCAACTCTTCTCTGGCCTCTATCAGCCCGTACGACTCTTCCCGAGATCAGCCGTGATCCTCGATGCCCTCCACCGGGAAGACTATCAAACACTACTTGAAAACATACCACTTCCTAGCATATCTCCAACGCCCTCGATGTACTGTCCATCCGGCTCCGGTAGTTCTCCAGACTACAGCATCTTTGACGAAGGCCAAGCCAACCTAATCATCAAATGTAGCGACAAGCACTACAATGTATGTATTATTTACTGTCTCCCCGCTTCCCTTACACCACACTAACAATATCCCAAGATGAATGAAACCGTGCCATATCTATACTCCCTCTTAACCCTAATGTCCAAAAAGACCGACTGGGCCGACATCTGGCTAACCAGCCAACTAGGCTGCCAAGCCTGGGACATTCCCCTCTCTTCCCCACCTCTCCCATGGAACCCAGATATCCCTCTCCAACCCCCCAAATACATCTGGAACGTCTCCCACCCAATCCTCTTCTCCAGCTCCACACTCGACCCCGTATGTCCACTTAGCTCGGCTGTGAAGATGGCGAAAAGATTCCGGGGATCCGGACTCATTCAACAACTTTCCGAGGGCCATGGAACTGGTGCTGTAGTCTCGCGTTGTACGATTGAACTTATTCGCAGGTACTTCCAGAATGGTGTGGTACCAGCGACGGATTTAAATGGAGAACAGTGGACGAAATGTGAACCTGATGAGTCACCTTGGCGTCCACTTAATCCTGAAACTTTACTGAATGATATGACGAGCATGCAGGATGCTGATATCGTTGAAGCGAAAGCGGAGATTGAGCGAGTTAGCGCTTGGAAGAATTTAAGGGAATTGATGATGATGAGAAGAATTGGTTACTAAGGAAATTATTCTATGAAACTATTTAAACATGATTGGTATGTTGAGAGTTATGTGCAAAATTATTGTGTGTGAAGTTGGTTAGTTGGTCAGGATACCAGAATCCAAACCCACTCGAGGTAGATATCCGCCGTGAAATAGAAAAGAGATGGGGAAAAGAGAAAGACCTTCTATAAACTTGCCGTGAACCTTGAGATAAAATAAAAATGAAAGGAAAAAATGGGGTAGAAATGGGGTAGAAAGAAAGTAGAAAATAGAAATTTTGACCTCGTTAGCACCGTTACCCGTCCTTCAGCAAATCTTCATGCAGGTGGCCGTCGATATCCACCACCACGTCCCTTGCCCACAAGGAACCCCTCAGACTTTCCACGATTATGGAAGCCCTTGCCAGCTCCTTGCCCCTTCCCACCACCTCGGCCACCTCCACCTTGTCCACGATTACCTCCACCAGGTCCCTTATGATGTTGTTGCTGTTGTTGACCAGCTTGATTGAACCCTTTCATCGGACCCTGAATTTGCTGAGGCTGTTGGAAGAAAAGCGGAAGTTGTCCTGGTGCAAGAACCGGGATACCAAGACCTACGCCTCCAAAGCCTTGGAGAGGAACTGGTGTGGTATAAGAAGCCTGGGGAGATGGGAACGGAAGCCCATGAGAATAAACAGGGGAGTTTGGTGGTGGAAGACCTAAGCTATGACCTCTAGGCCTCCTAGCATTGTTATTGTTACCATTGAAACCATCAGCGCGAATCATGCGACCGGAAAAATCAAATCCATGAATAAGGGCGCCTTGTTGCTGGGGGTATCCAAATGGCTGCGGTAGAGCTGGTCGACCATGATATCTCGGACACCTAGAACTCCAAAGACAGTTCCCAGCGACAAAGCTCGCGATGGCATCAATGCATCTCATGATCTCCTCATCTTCATGGATGATCTCGGCGAATGTGCGGTCGGCTATCAAAGAATCGTCACCCATGGGCCAAACATCCCACCATTCCCTCCGGTTCCATGATTGTTTGAATTCGGTCTCGTGCTCTATTGAGAGGTATTTTATGCGTTCGAGGGCGTAATCGACGGAGCTGGCTTCGTGCGTTCGAAGGAGGATGGTTACAGCGTTGAAGGGAGGTGATGGTGGGTTTGTGCTTGTGTTTGTGTTCGTCTGAGCTTGTCGGGTTTCTTTGGTGTAGGAGTAGAAGTCGTTTGCGAGGATAGCAGCGTTCATGGCCTTTTGGAACAGGGGTCCTAGAAGGGCGATTGAGGCGGGAGAGAGGTGTATGTTCATTGCGTATAGCATTAATGCTAGTTTGACGCTTTTGGATAAAAGGTTAGGGTTAGTGTTACTTGGTTGTTGGAGTGAGGTGTGAATGGAACTTACTTGGCGCCCCAATCCAACCGTCGATACGTGAGATATTCGTCCATATCACGAATCTGATCCATAGATTTCTTATCAACGACACTATAGTAGAACACCATAGCTTCCAGAACCATCATCCCGAGCTCCATATCTATGGTCAGAAGCTCGTTGATCACTTGCTGGAACGCTTCATGCATTTCCTGGCGCTGTTGCGAGATCGTATGGATGGGTCTTGACTGATAGACTCGCGCGAGAATATCTCGTCGACCTTCTTCAGTTTGTCCGTTTTCGATGTTGTAACCCAGGATTGCGAGCATGTCGGCGTATATCGATGTGTGCCTGTCTCGTCGATGCATAGATTCGGCGATATCTGCGACGAAATCAAAAAGCACATATTAGTATCTTCTCCCATTGTAACTTGTGACGAGGAAGTCCTAATGTGATGTCAACATGATGTGACGTGAATACTAACCATCAAACCTCATTATCCAAGCCGAAAAGATCGTAACAATAGGAATCCTCGCCGGAATAGCCTCCGGAATGAGCAAAGAAGTCCAATCACCATACCCGCGCAACCCATCCACCGTCGCCGATTTATGATGCCGTAAGACCACGTTGGTGAGAGTGAATCTATCATATCGACTCTCAAACCGATCGATCGCTGTTCGTGTTAGACCGCGGTGAGCGGAGATGTGCAGTGGAAGTGTCGTGAAGCAATCTGTAGGTAGGTAACCCGTTAAGGCCGTGAGGGGGAGTGAAAACTTTTCCGCCATCGTGGGTGGGTTTGGATGTGGAGAATGTGAGGGTGGGTGGGTGGATGGACGGATGGGTTGCTTACGGGTTTGGGTTTGGGTGATGGAGGTTATATAGCGGGGGAGAAAGAGGGTGGAAAGAAGAACAATAGGAAGAATAGAAAGAGGCTGCCTAGACTTTAAGGCGCAAACGCGGTGAAGGTGTTCATCGTTGAGGGCCCTTGAAACCATTATACAGAACTAACCAATGAAATGAAAATCAAGCGGTGAAGAAAACATGAGGATTTTCGTTTGAATCTCTATACAGATAGTAGGGTTACATACCAACCATGTATGATACAGGTTGCGAATGAATTCGCATGGCCAAGACAACTTCACCTTAGTTGTCGTCCTCTTTTTCCTCTTTTCTCATCGCCTCATATCGCTTTCCTCTAAATGCCCACAAACCCCAATTACCACAGGATAGATCTTGAGGATCTTCCTCGTTCAAATCCCACCTTAAACTACGGAAAATATTCTCACCGGGCTCCAGAAGAATATCTACTTCTCCCTTCATCTGCTTCTTTACCGTCTCAACATCCCGCTTCATGTCATACTCAGTGTACCCTGTCGCAATGATTGGTACTCTAGTTTCCAACAAAAGCGGCAGAGTCTCCTCCCACTCATGCGCCGTCGCAGGGTTGCCAAGACCAGGGTGGAACAACATAAAGCAGTCAAAATAGGTATCGTAAGGTGCGAAGTGGCCGGTCTTATGCATGGTATGGAAATATTCGACATATGTACTAATCTTCAGGTCTGGAGAAATGCGATCTTCTACAACTGCGCCGAATGGATTGGTAGCTGTACGTTCCGGAAGAGGGAATTCGTCGTCACGATTCATCATGGACTCCGGTCCGATGAAGATGATGTGGAATCGTACACGGGGAAAGAGATATGTTAGCTGGTGCCAACAGTCACGGGGCAAAGAAGACTCTGCGCGCGCTCCAATCACAAAGATCCGAACGTCTGGGGGTACAATTTTCATTCGATCCCAACGATCACCACCTGGCTGTCTGGGAGGGTGGAGCGAAAAGCGGAGGGCTTGATTCAAGTCAGTATCGCAAATCGGAATTGGAAGATATTCCTACCTGTGAAGCTCTTCAGACCCTCCACCGTCATTCGGTTGCGAATGTTATACGGACTCAACTCCGAAATGACACTGGCAATGGTCAATGGATATGTGAGCTGCTTCGTAGCCTGTCTCATCCTCCTCTCTTCATCAATGGCCTCAAACTGCCTGGTATACATGAAGGTATCCCAGCTAGTAAAGTTGGGCAGGATCTCCTCATCCACGGGCGGAGGGTGAACGAATTCTTTAAAATAGCGTCCAGAACGCAAATCATGGTCATCCTCGTTGATCTGTCGCAAAGTGTCACAGACCTCCAAATGACGCTCGTAGTCATCCGCCCAATGTTCCTCGCAGCAATATACAGGTATTCCGCAGTCGGGGCATTCGAAGTTGACGTGGGCGGGTGCGGTGCCAGTCTTGAGCGACTTGCGAGCTTCAGCATCGTCGGGGTTAGTAGGGAGGCGGGTTGGTTTGTGGCTGGGATGCGCGCAGTATGCGGTCTGTTTTATAGAGGCTGCTCGGTCGCGGATTTCTGGTATGGGGGACTCGGAGTAGGGATGGAACAGATTATCTTGCTGCAACACCACTTTCCGCCGGTTGCCTTCCTCGTCGACCCATTCTGCTACACCTTCTCTGCCGGTGATGACATTCTTCTTCGGGGTACTCGAAAGATTGCGCCTTGCGATCAGAGGCCGGACGATGGAGCGAGCTGCAATGGGCGGGCAGCTGGTGCGAGACGAGATGCGTCGGAGGGCAGAGGGAGCCTGGAGCTGGGGCCGAGCGGAAGCCTTGAGAAGGCCCAGGCATTGGCGGCAGGTGTAGGCGGATCGCATGGCTGAATTGATCCCTCCCTACGGCATTGGAGGGAGTGAGGAGGTGGAGATATCCAAGATGTTGAAGATGTTGGAGATATTCACACCACCCCATCATCACTATCAGCCAAGGTGCAAGGGTCAATTTATGCCAAGCCGGCGTCGGGGGAACGAGATGCCGGCCATTCATCTATTCATTCATTCATCCATCCATCCATCCATCCATGCATTCATCTTAATTGTCTTCCTTCACATCTCATCCTACATCCATTCATCTATCATCTGTATACTTTCGCTATTAAGCAGCTCGTATGTTCTAATAAAAACGCTTCCACAGCTCAAATGACCATATCTTCTTTAGCGTGCAGAAGAGTAACAACGCATCCTCTTCCATGCATTAAATGATATTCATAAGCATGCACGCTCTTATCAACGAATAGAAAGCCTCGCAGCTATGAGCCTCGTGTGCCAAGAAATACCATCACCCTCGTATATTCACCCTCACAGTGCTTACTCAGACCTCTTACCTGTACCACCAACTGACAAATAGGACACACCGCCCAGGCGGCAACATGCATGGTCGCCAATTCCCCACTCGCTTTGTCAACATATGAAGCTGAAGGGCCTCGTCCATGATTACCATCTTCCCTCTAACCAGGCTCACCAGCATTGCAGACTTTCCTTGAGATTTGACCAAGTTGAGCATTGAGTCTCCATTGACCTCCATTCATCACCGTCTCCCAATCAGCATGGCGTCGTCTCGTCATTATGAAGCAGATGACTACGTTATTATCGATAACAAAGGTATTAGCTAAATGCCTTTCTCCTCCAGCCTTCACTCAAAGCCTTTGTAGATGTTCTCCAGTCTATGCATCTAGGAGAAAACGAAAAGACGCTTAGCTCCATCCGCTCATGGCTACATCCCACCGATTTTGACTCGGATACTGGAGAATATAAGAAGCACGTCAATGCCCATGTCCAAGGAACCGGCCAGTGGATTTTGGAGACTGATCAATATCGAAAATGGTTCGACTCCTCCCAGATTGGGGACTTGTGGATCCGTGGAATCCCAGGTAGTGGCAAATCTGTTGTGGCCGCCAGTCTCACCAAGAGACTTCGAGATGCCGGTCATGCACCCGTCCTCTTCTTCTTTTTCCGCAGAATCATCCTATCTAACCAAACCCCATTGGCCTTGCTTCGAGACTTTTCATTCCAACTTTTGAATTTTTCGCCGTACCTCCAGTCAAGCTTAAAAAAGCTCATGGAGGAACACCGAATTGTGGAAAATACACCGTTATATGACCTCTGGGACTGTTTGTCTACTGCTCTTACGCACATGGACAGGGTCTATTGTGTGATTGACGCTTTAGACGAGATGACTGAGGGACATGACTCATTTTTACCACAGCTTCTTGACCTTGGTCGACAATACCCTTCAAGTATCAAAATCGCATGGACTAGTCGACAACTGCCTCATATTGAGAAACACCTGAAAGGTTCATGCCTTGTTGATTTACGCCTTGATCGGCGAAACGTAGACGAGGACATTGAGATATATATTTCCCACCGACTCCATAACGGCAAACTGAATCTTCCCCCAGACCATGGAAATGCCATCAAAAAAGCAATTTGTGATCAAGGCCAAGGATTGTTCCTGTATGCGCGCCTTATGGTGGAACGCCTCGAACAAAATCCAGATACCTTCTTGGCAGAACTCAACAACCTCCCCTTAGGTCTTGGAAACATGTATTCTGATCTTCTCAAGGAGAATGCAAAGAAATCCTGCACAAAACCAGAATTCCAACGATTTATACTCCAATGGGTTACTCATTCTGCGAGACCTCTGCGATTGATGGAGCTAACGAACATGATCAATTCGCTACCGGATCGTGCTGGGCTTGATCCCGCCCAAGATGCCAAACTCGCCATAAAGTCGACCTGCGGTCCTCTCCTGGAAATATGTGAAGATGAGGTTGTTCAAATCATTCATCATTCTTTAACAGAATATCTCACCGATCCTGAGCAGTCCCATGTCCAATTAGCTAGCGGAGAATCAAGACAATTCGAAATACTAGATCCCGCTGAGACGCATGAAATGATAGCTCATGTAAGTCTTAGCTACCTTCTTAGCGGTTGCTTTGACGGATGGATCGTCCTAGAAGGCCACGAAAAGCATCCGGAGCAGTACAACCAAAGGTTTTTTCATTTCGAACACTTTGGTGAAAACTCGGATACCATTTTGCTTAGGGGAAATCCTTATTTTGGGAACCCAAAAATCACGCTGTGTAAGAGTAAACTATTCCTGGGGTTTCCCTTTCTTCAATATGCTTCAGAGTACTGGCCAGTCCATGCATCAAAAATCGAGAATCCATCCAACATTTGGGGAATCCTCGATCGATTTTTCATACCCGGAAATCATGATTTTGAGTCCTGGATTGACATCTGGGATGGATTCCAAGCCATGAAACCTACAACGTTCACTCCCCTGCATATTGCAGCTCTATGTGGGTTGACCAAATATACTCAAATTCTACTAGAGAGGACTCCCCATGTCAATGCCCCTGACTCTTTTGAATCTACTCCACTATTGTACGCTTGTGCACAAGGGCACGACAAAATAGTAACAGCCCTACTTGAAAGCTCCGCTCGCGTTGACGTGAATGACAGCATGGGTTTGTCTCCCATCCATTTCGCAGCCATGGGAAATCATGTAGCTGTCATACGGATTCTTTTACAATTCGGAGCAGATGCGAATGCACCAAATTCCAAAGACGATCTAGGCTTTTGCATATCAACCGCTGATCGCACGCCCCTCTACTACGCTTGTGGTTATGGGCATGCTGACGCGATTCGCGAGCTGCGGGAATTCATTAGCCCCGATCGCCTTTCTGAAGGCCTCTTCTTAGCGACTGCAAAGGGGAGAACAGAAGCTGTTCGTGCCTTGCTTGAGAATGAAGCTGTAAAACAGAGAATCAACGATTACTACCATGGTATTACCCTCCTATTTCTTGCATCATGGGCCCGAAGCCCTTCTACCGTTCGCATCCTTCTAGATCATGGCGCAAACATAACCCTTAGGTCCGGAGGGAGATCTTTTGAGAATGAGGATAGTCAGGTCACCGCATCCACCCCACTCCACGCATGGGCCCGGGTTGGCTTTGAGTTCCCTTTTAAAGATAAAATGTATCCGGGAATATCAACTATCAACGACATCAAAGAAGTTTTCTCTCTGCTAATTCAAGCCGGGTGCGATATCAATGCTGTTGATAGCACAGGCAGGACGGCCCTTTTCGGATGGATGACAACGGAAAACACCCATGCACAAAGAATGATTAGTACTTTGCTTCTTAAGAACGGTGTAGATGCATCGATCACCGATAAAGACGGTAACACGCCTCTGCACCTTGCTACAAGCCACTTTTCTATCTACGACGATGTTACACTTCGACAGCTTTGTAGTACCGGGATAGACATCAATGCAACCCGAAAGTCGGATGGGAAGACTGCCCTCATGATCATTGCGGAGACGTCAATGAACCCTACTACATTTCATGAACTTGGAGCAGATTTTGATCGTCAAGATTCGCATGGGAACACTGCATTACATTATGCCTGCAAATCCATTTTTCGAGAAAATCCAGGGCTTAAAAAATGGATTTCCTTCTCTAATCCAGCCATTCAGAATCATGATAACAGGACTGCACTTTACTACATTTCGTCTCCCGAAAATAATCCTACGATGCAATTGGACTTAATGGTCCAAAGAGGTGTGCCTATGGAAACTAGGGATTATCTGGGGAGAACACCACTCTTACATTTTGCCTTCTTGGACTATCACCACATTGTGAAAGCTCTGTTAGCACTGGGTGCAGATGCCAAAGCGATAGACCTTGAAGGAAGGTCAAGTAAGTGAATATCATAATATTGGCTCTTCTACATTCCTGACATTGCTAGTATTCCACCTCTCCATTATGACCCCTAATTCATTCATTACGATTGAGGATTTCTGGAAGGACCTTGTGCCCGAATTGATTAATGCCGGCGGCAATATTCAAGGAATCGACTACAAGGGAAATACAATTCTCCATGCAGCAGTATCTAGTCCGAGAAGAAACTGCATATCAAGTTCTATACGACACGCCCTAGATCTGGGGTGCCGATTTGATGCCGTTAATCACGAAGGAAAAACCATTCTACATCTTGCAGCCAGTGTGAAGTCACCTACCGCATTACATCTAGAGGATTCTTTGTCCTCTCTGAATTCCCTCCTTCAGCCGCGTTGTGGTCTGGATGTCAATGCAAGAGACTATGAAGGTTCAACAGCGCTTCATTTCGCCGCCCGCACTTCAGAAATCCTAGCATGGAGGCTTATCAAGTCGGGCGCTGACATAAGGGCTGTAAACCGCAAAGGCAAAACCCTTCTTCATGAAGCAGCCGAATCCGGAAAGAGTAATACTGTCGGCTTATTGTGTGATGTATTTACCTCAAATTCAATATCAGTGGATCATCAAGACCCTACGGGCCGCACGGCCTTACATAGAGCGGCTTCATCTGGAAGTTTTGAATCCATTAGATTTCTCCTCCTTGCGGGCGCGAGGGTTGAAAAAAGAGATAAGCAAGGTCTAACTCCCTTGCATGCGATCGCGGAATTCCTTGATATACCTCCTCTTCAACGGGATCTTATTGAACAAAATCCCACCAAAATCCATGTGCTAGAAGATCTTCTACCTGGCCAATACTTCCCTCCTCCTAGGAACCGGACATCTTGGCATGGCCCTGCTTCCGAGAGATTTGGCTTAGTGCCAACGTACGATAATGACAGCTTCCAGATTCGCGAAAGTGTCGAGCTTCTACTTTCTGTAGGTGCAAATCCTTTCCATCGAGATATGCACGGGCATACTGTGCTCGATGTAGCCTTACGACTTGGAAATATCAAGGTCGTTGATGTAATTGCGCCCATGATGCTCACGAAGAAATCAATTGATCCTGTTGGGGAGCTATTCCTTCGGTATCCATCAAAGGTTGAACTTGATGAACTTGACTCCATCGACTTTTCCGGTGAGACTAGACAAGAGAATTTTGAGCGTTTTCTTTTTTGTGGCAACGACAGATTGGTTGTTGAACTAGTTCGTTCCAAGAAGATTCCGTTGGTGAAACCCGATGGTTCAACAGTACTACATAGACTGGCAGCCCTAGGATACGTTCACCTAGTGGAGAAACTCTTGCCGCTTGTGGAAGACCAGCGTTTGATATCTCCACCTTTACTACACAAAGCTTGCGATCGATCCAGCTCTAATGTCGAAATGGTTAAAACACTCATAAGGCTTGGAGCTGACGTTGATGTCCAATATCTAGAACCAAATATGGTTCGGTCGAAATCTGGTCGCGTTACCGTCGCATACAGATTAGCCACCGGTCGATATTGGTGGTATGCAAAAGCTTTGGAAGAGGTTGTCAAGGCCGGCGCTGATCTTGATTTCGCCGATCAAGATGGCTGGACCGCATCGCACGTTGCAGCTGGAAGTGATACACCTGAAAGCGATCTCTATTTATGCGAGCTCAAAAAACCATGGCATGAACAAAGCCTCGACGTTTTGTTGAAGGCGGGAGCAAACCTCAACGTTACTTCGAAGACTGGGTTAACACCTCTTAATATTGCCTTATCAAACACCAATAATCTTTCTGTGGTTCGGAAACTACTAGGCAGTGGTGTTGACACATCACTCGGCTCTATTCCCCCAGTCTCATCTGCCATCTCCGGCGGGGATATTGTCGCTTTGGAGTTGCTTTTGAAAGCTGGTGCTAACCCGAATGTGATATACAGGCCTCAGTATAACAGATTCCCTGGCGAGAGTCAATATGCTATTCTTGAAACCCCTCTGCAGCGGGCAGCATACCTCGACACATTCTTAGAGGAAGAGGCAATGATGGAAATGACAAGGAAAAAAGAAGCTATGATCAATTTGCTGGTGAAATACGGGGCTGATCCTAACCTATTCCTGGCTGAATTGGGTAGCTATACCCTCCATGAAGTTGCTCGAATGAACGGACACGTTATTCCCTTCTTGATGGCCGGTGCGAATAAAGAACTCAAGAATTCGACTGGACAAACAGCATTGCTCGCTGCTTGCTCGTCGGCAGCAGCCACAATTTGTACTAGATTAGGCGGAAATTGCAAGTACGCCGCTGAGCAGCTCATAGAAAGTGGCGCAAACATACATGTCGTCGATAATACAGGATCGACACCTCTCCACTGTGCTATTAAACGAGAATTGTACAACACATGCAAAATGCTCATCTGCAAGGGCGCTTCCCTGGCAGCGAAAGATGACGAAGGGCTTTCACCGCTTCATTGTGCGTTGAAATACCAAAATTTCTGGCGATGGAATTTTAGTCTTCCCATAATCGTCGGCGATCTCTGGGAAAAAGGAGCGGATCCTTTGGAACGGGATCCAGAAGGCAAAAATGCGCTTCACCACTTAATGCCGCATCTCATGGAGTACAGCAAGCTGACCAAGGGGGTTGGTCCCCGCAATTGGAAGAATAAAGGGGCTGTAATGGACTGCCTGGATGAGTATCGCCAACTCTATCAGCGATTTGTCGACGCCGGATGTGATTGTGAAGCTAAGGATGAAGGCGGAAATACGCCCATCTTCTATTACGTTTCCCAAGTCAAGGGTTGGTTTGATGAGGTCGGTACTCCATATCCATCTGATCTAGAAGATCATAAACGGATCTTCAGTGAGCATAATGTCTTTGCGACTAATAATGATGGCGATACTCTGTTGCACGCGATTGCAAGAAGAGGGCCATGTTATGTATCTCGTAATGATACATCTGATTTGTTCAGTATTCTGGTGGAAATGGGATTGGATCCAAAACAAGAGAACAAAAATCAGTTTACGCCTTTGGATATAGCCGCTGCTTGTGGACAGGATTCTATTTTAGCTATGTTCGCGAGAGAATAAGGAGAAACACCTAGGCATTAAAGGCTAATCGAGGACTGCTATCACTACTCAATGGTAGTAACTAGCTAAGAATTCAATTATCAATTCAAATTGTACTTCCTCACATCGTCAAACCACCCGCTTATTTCTTTCCATCCATGTCGGGATCCTTCGCGTTCAAAGCTGAATCGTATTTGATCGGAATTTCCGTTTCCGTCCCTTCTTCATCAACTATTAAAGCGCAATTCTTGCCTATCAAGTGCCATTCATTCTCATCATAAGTCGTCGGTTCACTAGCAATGATGGTATGCCTCCCAATTTTCTCATCCTCCCCCATGATTGCAAACTGGTTCACTAAGTCCTTGGAATCCGGGTTTCCAGGATACTTTGTATTGAGAGTCCTACCCGCGAACTCACTCCAATACAACGACGGCGGTTGTTGCGTCTCATGATTCCTGAAGCGGATCGCCACCATCTTCGAACCATCCGTAGTGCAAAAGTTCAAACTATTCGGAGTATTCTTCTCCCCAAGTTTCTTGTGTTGTAATTCCAGAATCTGAACCACAGTCTTACTCATAGCTTCCAGCATCTTATCCAACGAATACTGATTCTGCCACGTCTCCTTCCCTCCACCCGTTAAATTCGTCATATACAACGCAGCCGCATGTTCAGAATCTGTACTCCCAAGAATATTACAGTACGCATCGTAAGAAACAAGATCAGTCATATCCCTCCTCACATCACTGAAATTCGAAATCGCCCCATTATGCATAAAAACATGTCTCCCAAAAACAAACGGATGCGAATTCACCGGAGCTACAACACTCCCGCTCGAAGCCCTGATATGCGCAAATAAACACTGCGTCTCTGTATTCTCGCACAAACTGCGGAAATTGAAATCGTTTATTGGCGGGCTTTGACTCTTGTATAATGCGGGTCTTGGACCTTGGGTTCCGGAGATGTAGTTTGAGGCTGCGGGCGTGTACCAGGCTATTCCTAAGCCGTCCATGTTGAGCAGCGAGTTTCGCATTTTTACGAGTTCGTTGGGGGAGGAGTGGAGGTCTTTGTCGGAGTCGTGGGGGAGTAGTTTGGGGAGGTAGTGCTCGGAACATTGTTTTGAGATGGAGTTGGCGGGGGTGATGAGAACGTCTGAGAGGAGACAGGGCTCGATGGGGGAGATGTAGGCGAACCAGCGGCACATGATGGTTTTATTGAGATGAAGAGATCCTGGTTGTGAGTGTTGATGTTTCTCTTGATATGAGGCTGATAAGGTAAGATAAGCGGAGAGGCTGACTTTTCAGCTGAAGTGAGCTCCGAGACTTTGTTGGTTTGATGAGTCTGCGAGAAAAAGTAATAGGAGGTGCTCTAGATAGACAATATTTATATAGAAGAGTCTGGAGTAGGAAATCAAATAGATGTCCTGATAAGAAACTGGGATGAAGGATTCAGGATAGCTTGCTGGCGGGGCAGTGCGGGGAGATTTATATCTAGCCTCATTCTTCTCTAACGTAGATAGATAAGCCCACGTGATAGTTTTTGCATAGTTAAGATGATATTGATATCACCAAGTCATATTTATTAGATGGAAGGGATTCATATAAATTCCTTGTGCAGCTTAGGATACCCTCCTGAGATCACACACGGATTCTTAGGTAATCGTGACGCACGTGAACCGGTCCACCAAGCTAACTTTAATCCTACTTCCTTCAACTCTTCCACCTCATCCAATTCCATCTCATCTCATCCCATCTCGTCTTCATCCATCTGCATTCGGTTTTCCATTAATCACAATACCAATATATCATTTGCATGTCCTTGAGCTCATTCCTTGTGCCTCCCACGTCTCGCAAAAGCAATTACGTTGTGGCGCAAGGCGTTGAAACGAGCGCATTCCCGATTTCGGCCTTCACAAAAGGATCCCTTACGGAGGTGTCTTTCGAAAGTATCCTGGTACCCCTTCTATAACACCCCTTGGTATGGGGCTCAAGTTCGCTCGGTAAATAGTTTTAGGCGCCTCCTACCTCTGTACGTTAAGAGCCTAAGTTAGCTCAGCAAACAGCTTTAGACACCCCTTGTCCCCTTATACCAAGGGCCTTACGCCTTATTAGCTGCGTGCCTGGATATTTTTGACAGGAATCTGCGTACTGATGTTGTAAACCGAAGTCATTCTATTCTATCATTCTTACGGGAGAAATGCCAGCTCTGAATGCGACTGGGATCGAATGCATTAATTATGAGGTGGGAGAACCAAATTCATAACAATAATCGACCAACAAGTCCCCAGAACATTCACACTTGGATTGGAAGATGTCGATTCTTTTTCATATTCGACAGTTCTTCACACCAGTCACGGATTTAAATGTTAACTAGGGGATTTATTTAAACCCCCTACCCCAATCCCCCGACTTCAGCCATACCTACTTCATCAGCACTACCGAACGACATCGCGAGTGACCACACCATCTCTCCATCGTATCGAGTCTTCAGACTACATCCTCCGTCTTGGTTGCAAGAGTTGTTTCTTCCATGCCCTTATGATCACCGGATGCCGTTGTGACGCTCAGCGAGCTTTCGACGTGCAGCTTTTCGTTGAATAACTCATTCATGTGTTCAAGGCTACGCCCACGACTTTCACGAAGGAAGAAGTAAACTTGGAATACGTTAGATGATGCAACCTCATGATAGGTGAGAACATACCATATGGGAATCCGATCAAATTGAAGACGGCAAACCAGATCCAAATTTTCCACCCAACATTCTCGAATCCGATGGGCCCAGCATAGACGGTAAGGAAGGCCATCAGCCACTGAGCCGACATACCCAGACCAACACCGGTATGTCGGTGTTGAAGGGGCATAGTTTCACTAATATAGATGTACTAATTTTATCAGCACGTGGTTTTGAGGTTTGGAGCAGGCAACATACCGGTTGTGGAGCCCAAGTCGGGCTAAATACAAGAATCCAACCAAACAACATCGCAGCAGCTGCCGAAGACGTCGCTTTGGTTCCACCAGCAAGCAGTCCCACGAATGCGATCATAAAGACTGATTGAAGAGCAGACCCCCACAGAAGCCATTTGCGTCGACCGCCTTTCTCGCAATAAATTGATCCAACGAAAGAGCCGATCGCAAGCAAAGTTGTTGCGGCCCCGGAACAGATGGACGCAGTTGTAGGAACAAGACCAATATAAATTTGGAAGATGCTGGTCATGTAATAGAAAATCATGTTGATTCCCATGAGGTATGCCACCCCAACAAGGATAACACCATCTCTAATGCGTGTAGCAGCCTTGGTTTCAGAGCGATCGATGAAGAAGTCAGAGAAGCGAAGCTTTTCACCCACCTCTTGGTTCAACTCGACTTGAATTTCCTTTTGAACCCTCTCAACAGTAACTGCGTCAGGATATATTTGAGACAGAATAGCTTTTCCTTCTGCTTCGCGGCCTCGAAGAAAGTACCAACGTGGAGAGTCTGCGACGGTTCAGTATTCATTAGCGAATTCTAAGGGGCAGGAGCTTACCTGCATTAGGGAAGATGAGTGCAATGCACAATAATGCGAAGAAGATTTGAAAAGCAATAGGGAACCTCCAAACGACCTGACCAGATGCATAGCTAAAACCAAAATCGCTTTGCCTGTCAGTTCACGATTTACGTTCATTTCAATCCGACTTACATCCAATAGGCCAATGCGAGACCAGTGCAAGCGAAGCCCATGAGAATGCCGACAAGTGGGCCTCTCGATTTGGTGGCGGCAGTTGTCTCAGCAACATATACAGGACCGGTGGAGACAACCAGACCATTTCCAATGCCCTAGAATACGCCACTCGTTAGACCATGAGACATCAGACAGGTGGCGAAACTTGCAATAAAAACTCGACCAGCGATCAATTGACCATACGAGTAACTGGCAGCGCAAATGATCGTTCCAAGGATTTGGACAACACAACCAACCATGATCCAGGCTCTGCGCCCAATTTTGTCACTCCACGGAGAAGCCGCAATGCAACATCCCAACCATGAAGCAAGAAGAAATGAGGCGACTATCATGGCAGTCGTTGTTGTATCGGGATACTACGGATGATTAGCACAGGAAAATTGTGGTCTTCAGAGCTTACCTTCATCGAATCTTGGAAGGCAGAAGTTGTGATGACGCCTCCCAAAACACCAGCATCCCACCCATACGACATGAAACCCATACGAGTTCCCCATAACACGAGTGAGGGATAAATTCTTGTAGACATGGTGAAATCGATAGCGGAGGGATAAACGTTTGAAGAATTGAAGAATTGGGAACCACCGCAAGGTTAATATATGCTGCTGGTAAGCGCACAGAATGAATGAACGGGCATGCGGGAGCGAGATGGCGTACACTTGAAAACAGCCACGAACGGAACCAGGCCGTCCTGACATCCAATAGGAGGCGTTGATGGACGACGCCAGTTTGTTTTGAGTCGTAACCTATTATTGATGTCAATCATTTCCCCCCTTACCTGAGCCGATTTCACCACATATGCTCCAGAAAGGATTGATACCACGCGTCAAACATAAGAAATGACATCTTCTACAGCAATGGAAGAAATAGGAAATGCCAGATGTGGATATCAATAGTCAAAAGGGCGGTGAGTTCATGAACGATCGAGGCCCATGCAAGCCAAAGATGCGGTTACGAGAGTCACAGTTTGGAGAGATCTCGAATAGGAAGGGTGAAGGGTGCTCAAGGACGGTATCCAATCATGAAAGAGTTGTTGGTTTGAGTTTCCACTACGTAAGCAGGTATGCATACTTTAGCCGGGGTGGTTGATAACTTTAGCAGGGGACACAGCACTGAACATGCATTATCAATACCATGCAGGGCCACCCCACACCACCAAGGCAACCCCGTGTGCTCAAGGTCTCAATCGTCGCCTGCCGAAAGTGTTCCACCCTGGTCAATCCACTACCCCTCCGCAATATTACCAATCTTGGCATACCATCATCGGGGCTATCTTTACGTATTTCAACTCGTCTTTCCTTTGAAGTTCGACTTCATCCTTCTTTTCATCTAGTAGACAACATCTTATCACCATGGGATTATTGAACGTTTTCGGGATCACTCCATCCAATATTGGCATATGCCTTGCCGTTGCGGTCATCTCAGCCTTGGGGTTCCGCATCTTTCAGAACCTCTATCTTAGCCCCATTGCCAAATTCCCAGGACCTTGGTACTCGTCTTCGTTTTCTCTCGTTGGAGCCCTGATTTCTGTATGGAAAGTCGAACCGGAATGGTTTATGTATTTGGTCAAGAGATACGGCAGTAAGTATGATATCCCAGTTAATGATCCAATACCTGACGTTGCACAGCAGAAACTCCGATTCGAATTTCTCCCACCATGCTTCTTTTTCCAAAAGCTTCAACCATCAAGGATATTTACTGGGACCCTAAATGCAACTTCAAGTCAGGTCTTTACGGATCCGGTATCCTTGGCCCACCGCATCTTTTTACAACTCGTGATCCAGAGATCCACAAGGATCTACGAAAGGCACTTTCAAATGCACCTGTATGTGGTCCCTGGATGAGAGTATAATTAAGCTTACATCCTGCAGTGGACTATCGGACAGCTCAAAAATACCTGGGAAAGCCGTTTCGATGATCAAGTCAACTTGTTCGTTCGTAAGATGACCGAGAAGGCTGAAAACGGCGAAGTCGTGTGTCTATCGGATAAGGTCGCGTAAGGCTTATGCATATTCTCTGCTTTTGTGTAACTATCTACGGCTAACCGCAGACATAGTGAATTTGCAGCGGATATCATGACCATGATATCGTTTACGACCCCGTTCGGGTTTGTCGAGAATAGTCGTGACGAAAAGCTGATCCTTACAAACTGGCGCCAGGGATTGAACTTCTTCGGATTCGTGGGTCGATTCCGCTTCTTCCGCGAGTACATCATGCACATACCCTATCTCAATGTTTGGCTGCTTCCCCAGACAACCAACGATCATGGTATGGGTTGGCTCATGTGTGAAGCCGATCGACAGGTAACGCAACGAGAAAAGATTGTCGCAGAGAAAGGGTTTACCGGAAAGCCTGACTTTCTTCAGCAGTGAGTCAGAAACTAGCTCCTTTCAATTCATTCCTTGGCTGACTTGAAAAGTGCGCTCGAAGCTACCATCAATGGTCAACCCTTGACAAACATGCAACGGCGTGCACATGTTACCCTGCTCATCCAAGCAGGGGCTGACACAACCGGAACGGCCCTTGGATCCATTCTCCGTTTCCTCCTTCTCAACCCACCCGCATTCAAGAAAGTCCGGGAAGAGGTTGACAAGGCTGACCAGGATGGAAAACTCTCGAGCCCGGTACTCTACGAGGAAACCCGGGTCCACCTTCCTTATTTCGTCGCATGCATCAAGGAAGGTATTCGTCTTCACCCACCGGCCACAAATCTTTTTGCAAGAGTATGCCCCCCTGAAGGAAAGACAATCGACGGGCATTACATCCCTGGAGGAACGGAGATCACGACAAACGCTTATGTCGTTCAACGTGATCCAGAGCTCTATGGTCCCGATCCCGAGGCTTTTCGTCCTGAAAGATGGTTGGAGAGTCAAGCCAAGTCAAACGAAATGGACGCGGCGACGTTTGCATTTGGAGTCGGGCCACGCATTTGCTTGGGCAGAGACATAGCCATTATGGAGTTATACAAGCTCCTTCCTGAGGTTAGTAAATGCATGGCGATTGAAGATCAAGTCTGCTAACAATTATGCACCACAGACTGTCCGTCGATTCGATTTCGATCTCAAGAAAGTTGGCAAATACGTTGTCGCCGGCGGGGTGGCATACAACCAAAACTTCCGTGTCCAGCTGACACGCCGTGAAGGTTAAGAACGGGCACCACATGATCAAGCATGGGTTCAGGGCGCGTGCAAAGCGGGTTCCCTTTTTCTTTCGTTTTCCTTTCATTATCGAGATGGATGGAGAGTACCTTGTTCCTACCCTAGCCTAAAGGATTTCGTGTTGGAATGTTCAGCCTTGCAGGGCTGGTGAGTTGCGATGACCAATTCAGATTTATTTATTTCCTGTGTTATTAATCTCCATCTGGCATATTCGTGCAGCGGGAAGAGCCAGTGATGATGGAGGGGACATGGGTTTTGGTAAGGTTTCCCCACTAATTTGAGTTGGATTTCATACTAGGGAGCCAGTCAGTCGGGAAATTATTCATGGTTATTCACGGTTAAGATTCTGCGCGCTGCCATGTTATGTCACCCTCACGATAACTTCGTAATCATATATCTAAACTTAGTTTCTGCGGAGATTTTCTTCTACTTTCGGTGGATTGCCCTACGATGCGTGCGTTGTCCACGGGTATTAGCTTGGCAATAGTATACTAGACTTAAATAGGGCTGTGATAGTTTGCATCATTGCACTTCATCCCTCAGAAGAACATCTGGTTAATGAAAAAGAGTAACATGCATACGTTTGAATGCCTTGGTACGGTGTGAACGAAAATGCACTTCTCTGCGGCGAACGACAGAAACGTTTTCGTTGTACGTAGCACAATTTCCACACAATTTTTTCCTTTTTTTTAATGAAAAGAACTGTCAAAGCAGTGTGAACATGGCACGGCGTGTATTAACGGTTTCTTGTACTATCGGGGAATTCGGGTTCGCTTGCTACCCTGCATTGTGTTGCCTTTTGCCCTTTCCCCCTCACTATTTTCTTTTTCTGCTTTTTCGTCTCCATATTGCGCCGCTTCATCTACTTTTGGAACGGGTACATGGGTATACAAGAATGTGGCGGGAATTTGTGACGGGTACGTGCATGGGACGTTTTTTCCTGTGTTGTGGTGGAAGTGACAGGTATCGGTATCGGTATCGGCGATCACATGTATTATTGCTTCTGCGCCGTTGCCTTGGTACGTGGCCTTGGCTGAAATTGTTTGAATGGATAGATATACAACAGCCTCATGATATGCAACATAAAGCATACTACGAAAGAGTATCTCTAAAAGGAAAAGCAAAATGTGCAAGGTAAGTTAGTGCAGACAGGCACAGGGGCAAGGTTAACTGACTAGTGCTGACGAGTTGGTTGGGTATGGGCGAGTGGGTGGGGTAGTGTGAAAGGAAAGGAAGGACCGGAGTGGCGTACATGCATGCGTGCTCCACTCGCCATCCACGCCGTCGGGAACGTTGTTTGACAGGTAGGTTTGAGGACGGATTGGCACGTGCGTGGGTATTGCACACGGATGTGACAGCTCGGAGGATACTTTTGAGGGATCGGCGACGGGCAGAAAGGGGCGGGGACTGGTTGGGTTATTGGGACGTACATAGGATGAGAATGAGGCTTGGTTGGCTGGTTGATTAATTAGCAGGGGTTGGAGACTCACTTCCGTGCAGGCCTTTGTATCTTTCATTGGTTGGGTTCTTGGTTTGCTTCTTTTGGGCCTTTTGCTTGAGCTTTCTGCCCTTCTAATGACGCCGGGATGGCTTGAATTGTAGGTTTAAAGACGGAGAATTGTATATTTTTGGTTTAAGATAGATGGGGATTTTCAAAGGCTGGAATTGGAAAAGCGAGGCTTGTCTCGCGTAGACCGGTCTGTACGTCTATGTCTCTTCGATATTTGATCTTCGAATGCGAATTTGTAAAGCTGAATCATATTTCTTTTAATTTTACGTCAATCAAGTATGCATCGGACGACTCCCGCCTCGATGTTCTGGATTCGTGTATCCTTCGTTCTGGCCCTTTAACATTTCCAGTACTTTGCAGATGGAGAAACATGATGCAAGTGCAATCAACAACCTCTCGTCCAAAAACCCAGGAACGCTTACGAATCCGAGGACATCAATATTCGAAAGAAGATGAATCAAACGCAGCCCCATAAGCCAGGATGAGCAGGAGGGAATTTCCCCTTCATGCAACCGACCCTTCGATGCGCAAATCCGTGGGGGGAAAGGGGTTGATAGATGTGAAACCAGGGCCCCAAAACCCAGAAATCTGGATCTCGCGCGTTTGAAAGGTTGATCGGTCTTTTGGGGGTCTTTTACTTGTTTTGTCAGCGCTAAGGATTCTGGTACACGGTTGAGTACGAAGTGGCACATACACGTCTTCCTACCGATCGTTGGGAGAGGGGAGATACTTTCAACTGAATTCAAAGGACCTTGTAAGTTGGACTTTCTTTCCTATGTGATGGTGTAGATTTGTTTGTAAGCGGGGATGATGGATCTTCGGTGTCAGGTTGCTTATGTTATACCACAGATCGGGGATGAGTGTCGTGCAGTGACTCCGTTTGAATTGGTTTTTCCTGGAGGTCTTTGTTGATTTTAAGTTGAGGCGGAGGTCACTTATTCTTTCCTGTGGTGGGTTTTTTTTTCGTCCTTTCAACCGTTGAGAATTCACTTTCGCTTCACCATGGATATCCCTACGGAACGCCCGGCTGATGCTGATGAGACGATGACGGTGAGCTCCTTTGCGTGAAATCCGATTCCATTGCTGATTCGTAGTAGGAGAGTGAGCTTTCTCTCACTATCTCTTGCATGATCATCGTTGCGATTACTATGGCCCTACGATGCTTTGGAAGATGGTGCTTGAAGCGACGTTTCGACCGTGCCAAAATCAAGACGGAGAATGCGCTGGGAATGGACGACTGTGGGTACTCCTTTCCTGAAGATGAGCATAACTGATGGAGCAGTGTTCAACCTTCTCGCGGTATTGACATTCTTTGGCTTGTCAATTGCCGTCCTCATCGGTAGGTGTTCATGGCTATTTTGTCGACATGGCTGACTTGCGTAGCTATCAGTCGTGGAATGGGCACGCATGTCACTCGCATTCTCTATGAGCGCGGCATCCAAGGCCTCAGTGACTATATCCAAGTAAGTATGACCCATCCATTCGATACGCCGGCGAGCCTTTACTAACCTTTTAGGCCATCTACGTCTCAGCCATCTTCTACAACACCACCTTGGGAATGATAAAGCTTTCCGTCCTGTCCCTCTACCGTCGCATCCTCAAAGGGGTCCAATCAAACACCATGCATATCATCGTCTGGGTTGTCTTCGGTCTTGTGGCTTGCAATACCATCGCAAACGTCCTCGTAGCCATTTTCCAATGTTGGCCGATTCGTGCAGCCTGGGATCTCACAATCACCGAGAAAAGATGCATCAATGTCAATGCGTTTTACCTTGGAAATGCCATCACTGGGACCGCGACCGATGCAATCGTATACTTCCTCTCCATCCCAATTGTCAAGCCTCTTCAGATGGACGTCAAGACAAAATTGCAAATCATGTGTACCATGCTCATCGGTGCCTTGTAAGCCTCATCTGTCCGCTTGCAAGGCCCAAACTAATGTTCTCCAGCGCCGTCATCACTTCAGCCGTTCGTCTCGGCTTCATCCCTTCCCTCCTCAAAAATCCAGATATCAGCATGGCCATGGGCATTCCAATGGACTGGTCCGTCGCCGAACCAACCGTCGGTATCCTCGTCAGCTCCATGCCCGCCATACGCGCCATTCGTTACCTCTGGATCGAGGACAAGCTCAGCTCATATTCGGGATCTGGGTCGGCTTTGAAGACAAGTGCGTCTCGTACTGCGGGTCATATCCAGCTCTATGATATGGAGAGTAAGAATCGCACCACCATCAATGCGGGTACAGGCAGGAATGACTATGTGAATGATGGCGATAGTGAGGAGAGACTTGTTTTCGGACCTCCGAAAGGTACCTTGGGTATTTCGAGGACAAGGGAGATTGAGCTGTCGTATCAGAGTAAGTAGGCTTGGTTGTATTTGAACATTGGATATGTTAGACTACTAATGGCTCTCGGTTTGTGTCAGTATGGAGTGATGAAGTTCATGGGGTGATCTTGGAATGTATGACAAGTTGTTTGTAGATGAAGAAATTGCCGGTTGGTCTCTAGTTAGCCTTAAATCTATGGGCCTATACGGAGGAGCCTTTCAAAAGTATCTAGGCACCCCTTCCATACTGCCGCCCTTAGT